>JBBYHM010356464.1:11592-22096 GCA_038381775.1 Adansonia rubrostipa | reverse complement strand
AAAATAAAGTATTTTTTGACATTTCATCCCTTCTTCTTTAATTATCCAATGAATTAAATATTTCACAAAAAGCTCAACTATTTGCTTTTACCCAATTGATTAGTGCACTTTTTTTTTTTCCAAATAATTCGAAATCTTCCTTTTTTTTACAATAAAAAAAATATAAAAATAAATTACCTAATTTAGCCTTATCTTATTGCCAACATTGTTCAACTAAGAATAGAAACATTATCTCCTTAAATTAAAAGAAAAAATTTTCCCCCCTTTTTTTTTTCCTATAACCTAATAGCTTACAATTACGGATATTCAACATAATTAACCAATAGATTTTGTTAACAAATGTTTTAAATCATTTTAAGATTACTATATATTAAGTAAATTATTATTTATTATGCATTTAAATTTATAAAATTAACTATTAATTATTGCATAATATTTTCATAAATAAGAATTTAATTCACTTTAAAACAAAATCCTCAATTAATTAGATGAAATTAATTAGAAATTTGTTCTAAACCTAAAAGAGAGAAAAAAAGCTGGCTTATGTAAAAGAAAACATTATTGTTAATTTCATTTTCATATTTTGTTCGGATATGGATCAATTCCTACTCCACATTTATTATACTCGTATCATAAGCGGGTTGGACTCCCTTCTATTATCTTTTCATTCATTATTATTCATTATAACTTTAATCATTATTTATAAATTTGAGTTTAATTTAACTTTAAAAATTTATAATTGGATCTTATAGATATGAATGACGTTTATAAATATATTAAAAATATATAGATAAAATAGTAAAGGATAGAAGCTCAACCCACCATAAGCATATCCAATCTCTTAATTACACAAATGAATAAATAAGACAATTAAAAAAAAACCCAACCCTAGAATTTTAAGTTTTTTTTTTTAAATTAAAGATAAATAGATAGAAAAAGTACTAATTATCTACATATTAAAATATCATTAATTTTGTTTTCTTTTTACATTTGAAATTTTGTATTATTTAAATGTAAAAAAAGAAAAAGAAAGAAAGAAAAAGAGAGAAAAAAGAGAACATTTTTGTAAATTTGCGAGATCCCATGGTGATAAGGTTATCGGTGCATTATTATTCGCATTTTTTTTCTATTGTTCTAATATATAATTGAAGAATATAAGCTTAGCTTTAAATTTTAGGTTTAGGGATTACGAAGCTTTTTTTCTAAGGTAGTTCCTACATAATTTTTTTTTTGTCATTTATCCAACAAATTTGCCAATATATCATAAAATTATTTTATACCTAATAATAGTTATATTATTGTTTATATATATATATATGTATTAGCTTTGTAGTATGTTTAAAAATGTCAATTATTTTTGGTTTTTTTTTACAATAAAATATTTAATTTGCATACAATTTATTTCATATAAAAATCCAAATGAGTCAAAGCTAGATTTGGGTAAAATGATATCTTTATTACATTAAAAAAATAAAGTAGATAATATTTTTTTAATAGCCTTTCAAATTTTCAATTCATATACAAATATTTTAATCTAAACTATTTATTATCATCTGAATACTATAATATCGTATTATATTTATTTATATGTATGTGTCATATATAATATCTAGAATTAGAGTATATTCTTATCCGAACCCCTTCTATTTTCTTTCCTTTATCTATCCCTTCCAAAAAAAAGTCAAAAGAAAAGAGGTGGAGAGATTGAGTGTCGAAATGGTGTGGGTCCGCAAATGTAGATAAGACTAACCAGACAGACCCAAAGACCATGGTACACGTGGGACGTAGCAGGTCATCGATAGATAATCACCAGCTAATTTTATTTCATTATTATTTATATATATATATATATATATAAATATATATGTTTGTTTGGTGAAGCGGGCGCCTCTTCGATTTAACTATTTTTTAATTATATAGTAAATAATGTAATATATAATATTATATTATAAATATTAAAAAATATATTATATTGTTTAAAACTTTATAAAAATATATATATAATTAATTAAAAAATAATATTTTTTCAACTTAAAAAAAATATATGAATAAACCTATTCAAATATAAGCTATGAACACCTCCAAATTTACTTTTTACACACATATATATATATATAGCAATTCTATTTTATTTTAATCATTACAATCAACTACTGAACAATAAATCAATAAATAAATGAAATTATCTTACATAAGTATTTTTTATAAAAACAAAACCGAATGGAAACAGTAACATGGTTGTGACCTTGGAGTGGATGAGGTTAATAAAAGTCCGTCCCCACTTAATTTATCCAATACATTTCAATAATTATTTCATATTTTTATTTACATTACCAACAAACAAATATCTCAACGAATAAACCATCACATCTTCCTTTGTTTCCATTCTCTCTTCATTTTTTTTTTTTTTTCTTTAGCTCTCTTTTGGTTGTTTTGTTTAAGGAAAAAGGTTTCTAAATCTTTTTCTATTTGTTTTTTTTTTTTTTACTGTTTTGGGTGGGGTGGCCAAAGGCCCTATGTCGATTGCATTAGAAAGGGTAGAAGCCGCCTCGGGGTTTGGGCGCCTGATGAAGTGCGCCTGTGATACTTTCACATTTAAATCCACGCCGGTGAAAGAAACGAAAGGGGCAGACCATGCGGAGGCGGAGGAAAATGATAGGAGGAGTTCATCCTCTACAACGACGTCGTCTTCTATCGGGAGGAATAGTGATGACGTGTCTGGAAGATCCTCGGACGGTGGAGAGTGCGAGGAAAATGAGGTTCAAAGCTCCTACAAAGGTGGTTTAAACATAATGGATTCGCTCCAACAGGTTTTGCCTATGAGGTTCGCATCTCATCTTAGCTTTAGATCTCCTATTAGACTGTTTGTCCTAAACAAAAAGTAATTATTTCTCAAAATTTTTTTTTCCCTTTGGTTTACTTAAGAATAATTTGGATCTCTGTCAATTCAATTAGAAAAAAAAATAGAACTAAATTGGATAGGAATAATTTATAAAGTTTATGTTTTAAGATTTCTAAAAGTAGATCTTTTTCATCGTCAATTATGTCAAAACTTGGGTTTTTAACAGAAGAGGCATCTCAGATTTCTACAATGGCAAATCAAAGTCCTACACAAGTTTAGCCGATGCTTCCTCGGCTTCATCGATGAAAGACATAGCAAAACCTGAAAACGCCTATACTAGGAGAAGGAGAAATCTATTAGCAATCAACCATGTATGGGACAAGAACAGGAATAATAAAAGACCCATTAGGCCGATCAGCTCAAGCAAAAGCACCTTGGCTCTAGCTGTTGCCATGAGTAGCTCTGAAAGTATCTCTAGCACAAGTGAGGACTCTACTTCAACTTCAAGCCCTCGGCTTCCACCTTTGCACCCACAAACCAGAACATCTTTGAATAATAATGGCCCATTGTCACCATTGTCGCCGCAGCCTTCGAGTAGCCGGAATTTCTCCAATTGGCGGTCCTTCTCGTTGGCTGATGTAAGGGAATATACTACTGTTGTAGTTAGCACAAATCAATCTTGCTCCTTAATTCATGATAAAACTAACTCTAAGAAAGAGACTCAACAATAATTTGTAATAATTTACATTTGGTCTGATGTAAAATCAAGGTGGATTAGGTGCATGTTTCATGCCTCGTTGTTCTCGTCTGAAGGAAAATGTTGCCCCAAGTTTTTGCCAATTTGTTGTTTTCTTTACCTGATGTAAAAGTAAACGGGAAAAGTATAATCCCTAAATAATATTGTAACACCTAGTCCTACGACACCCATATGTGGACGCCATAGAGGAGTTGATAAGACTGAATTTCACAAATTTTGGATCTTTGATGCTGAAATCTTACCTTTGAGCACCAGCCTCCCTCCTCAAAAGAGTATTTTGAACTTCTTTTTAATACATATGCACTAACCTTCACACGAGACACACTCAGTTCAAACAGCTGCTTTCCAATCATACAGTAAGACTTGCTTCTGATGCCGAATTTATAATTGTGCACATGAATATTCCGACAAGAATGCAAGGAATTCAATGTCCGACAGATACTTTGGATGGCATTGCATTAATCTGATCTTCAGTTGAGAATGACGTGTTGCAATAAGAAAATAATTTCAATTCAATAACAAATCAAAGTAATATAGGCACGTGTGTGTGTGTGTGTGTGTGTGTATATACACACAAAAACACGGATCCGCATGTAACAACACCAAGGATTTTGCCAGGGAAAATATAACGCTTTCAAAAGGCAAGCTCACATCTCTAGTCTGGCAAGTTCGATTACACACAAAGTTGGAGTGAAAACACGTTACCTCAGATCATCATCCAGCAAGAATGAGTCTAGGGCCAGACACTGGCTGTCCTTGTTCAACATACCCCCCATTTCAGCAACAAGCTGCTGACAGATAATGTTGAAACCCAAGAGGCATGATTGTACAGCAATTTAACATGGGCACCGAGTCTGTCACTTGCCTCATTTGAAACACTCTGAGTGCCATATTTGTCATCCCAGTATATGGTACTTACTTGATTAGTTCGCCTAAGTCAGTGCCTTTACAGTTACATGATACAAGGAAATCACAAGTAACCTCCAAAAGGGTGAATAGAGATAGGGGATTCCGAGAATGATTAGCTTACCAGACACAAAACGAGACTGATCTCATCCAGCGACTTTTTCCTCTTCAAATGTATTGCCTAAATAAAATGAATGAACAAGTGAACAACAGAAAAAGCAGTTCATAGCTTGAACAAAAAATGTAGAAGCTGTGGCACATACCAGAAACCCAACAGCTTGTCTAACATAATTTAACTCATGCCAAGAGGTTCCCAGTGAGTAGTTTTGGCAGATCCTGTTTCACCACAAACAAGAAAATTATTCTCTTTTAGCAGTCGGAAACCTTATTTTTCAACCCTGCAATAGGAAGAGAAGCTCCAGTTCAATTACAGAACTTTTGCCAATGCCAATTCTATTGCGCGGTCAAATAGGTGTTGTAACTTTATTACTGAAACTTTAACTAATTATACTACAAAAATCATTTGGTGTACTACAGAAAATTAAATACTGTATATATTTTAATCTTTTTTTTTTGGGCAAAAGATACATATAATCCAGCATTTTTTCATTGAAAAGATTTTATTACGATCCCTCATTAAGTAACCAAACTCAAAAGGATAATTATCAATGATTTATCAAATAGCACATTAGTGATAGAACATATCAATATAAACTATTGATTGCGAAATAAACAATGCGATCACCAATCCAAAACTCAAATCCCATATAGCAAATTTGCCTTTAAATTGTAAAAAATATGAAATCCAAAATCCAAAAATCCTGATAGGCTCGCCAATGCATTGGAATCGCTTGCTTTTATCAAAATATATCATAATATTGGAAACAACTTTTATACTTCTACAACTGTTGGTTATTATGTTATTCGTGTTACCGTTTCTATACCATTAGTAAGTATAAAAAGAAAGAAAATTCTATAACTGTTATTTATTCAATAATATACAACAAAAACAAGACAAGATTGAAAGCTATCTTATAGGAATACCCAGCTAAAACGATCAGCAGCCATCTGCATATGGAAGGTAGATTTCTGATCTTTCATAACTGAAGAATCAAATTCTTTTTGAGGAGAAAATTCAATGTTTCCCACATGCAAAAGAGCAGGTGTGAAATATAGCTTCCTAAGAACAAATGCCAAGAGCACAAGTTAATCCAGGAAAAATATTAAAGGTAAAAGCTATGTGTAAGATTTTCAAACCTGATTCTCATGACTTATACCAACAATGTTTATCCCCATCCTAGTCTTCATTTATTCCTCTGCACTGCACACACTAAATTCATGTCTTGCTTTGATTTAAGTGGTGAAACTCGCTTGGACGCCTAATTTGTAATTTTCTGCATCCTGAACAAAGTGAAGCTATGAAAATAGCTGGTTAAGGGATTTAAGTTGTCTAAGAATTTATTTTATATCCCAACAGATATGAAACATCCTTCTTATAATGCAACGCAAACTTGCCTAAAACCAAATTTAAAAAGTAACAGTAGTACAAACAGATCTCATGTGATAAACACATTTCTTGTAGGCATATATAAAACATGATAAGAAAAGCATATGTGTATGACACATTAACTACCACAGAGAGTGAACTAAAGGGGAAAAAAAATACAAGAGATGCACATTCAAACAAAAAGGTAAGAAAAAGAGACGGATTACTTTCCTGGTTCACAGATGCGCACACCTGATAAAGGTAATACTAATCTCTATTATTAGTAAAATTAGAATGTGCCGCTCTATACAGCATTAAACATAATATTCACAAGAACCGAAGGTAGAGCCCACTACAACGTTAAACAAAATATTCAAAAGCACGTATACAGTAGGCACACGAACAGTACACATGCATACACACTACAGAATGAAGAGAAGAGAGAGAAAAAGAGACATGTACAGCCAAAGAATGAGATAAATAGAGAGATTAGTTTCCCAGATGCACACAATTGACAGAAGCAGTGATAATTCCTCTTCGGATCTGTTATCTGAACAACACAGGACTGTTCAAGAAGGTAACTTCTGATTCCAGCACCAGATATTCTACCATTTGCATCAAACTTGATCTCAACAAACTTGCCAAAACTACTGCCAAAAAAGAAAAGCATATATGATTAAACAAGCATAGGAGGAGATAAATAGATTATAACCTCTTTCACTTCCATCTTCTCAACATACGACATAAACTGGCATGTAATCCGGAAATAGAGCAAGCTTAACATATTCTGATTCTTGCTGCTTTGGTTTTATTTGACATAGTTCAAATAAAATCATCTTGCATTCCCCCTTCTTGTATACATTTAAAAATACACAAGTTACAATATATTGACATGCACAAACAAAAGAACAAACTACTTTGTTTCATCTATCTTGCACAATCACAATGATCCAAAACATATGATCATAGAACACACGACAGCTTGAATGGACAGTGTGGATCAGTCTAAAAAATCATACTCACGAAGATTGACCAGAAAGGGACAGTAGGATCAAGGCTCGAGCAACAACAAGGATTATTAGTATCAGATTAGCAACAATTTAAAGAAAGCTAAACTCTTGCTTTGGAATTCGTAAGGCCTATTTGAAACGGAATATTATCCTAAGAACAGCTGATGGTGTTTATAAATTCCAAAAGCAGGTATATACACTAGCCACTCGTATTTTGTGAAAAGTGTTCTAAAACTCACCTCGAATTGTCATTTCTAACAGTCCTTGCGTTTCTAAATGCTCCAAGGCTGATTTGACTGAACCGCGAAGAAAGTGAAATCAAGAGCATGTTGGTAGCAAAGAGTGGAAGCACATTCCAGGAGTACGTAAAAAAACATGAACTAGGCTAAACCCATCATGAGTTCATGGGATCCTTTATTAAGCTTTAATAAAACTACAAAATAAGCGAAATAAAAGTCTGATCCATTCTAAAAGTAATCTGCATCAACCTAGACCAAAAGCTGCTAGTAATTCCCAAACTTCCATAAGACAGTGGACTACCTGCCATGCCAGTCCACCCACTCACCCACCCCCCACACGCTAAAAAAAAGGATGTAATATATTACACGAATAACAAAAACCTAATAATAAAGAAAAGGAAAAAAAAAAAGAAATGTTTGTATATGTAACTGTTGTAATAGTAAGGTAAGTCAACTCATGCAATCGTACTTCAAGAACTTGCAGCTCAACGGTTCTGTCATCACCAGCTGCACGGCCTCTAACGAAAGTAAGATACTGCATAGTTAGTTTCACTGCCACAATTTTCCGTCCCCACATTCTATACTGACTAACATAGACTGGCTTTGATCCTCATTCATCATTGCTCTAGGTTGTAAAAGAGTTGATTCAATATATAACAATTAAATCATGCCATCAGTAGCATTATGGATCAAGCATCAGGATCAAAATGACATGCCTATATGATACGTCAGCCACTACAGAAACATGGTAGCTTAGCTCACCAAATGGAGCTCCCTTGTACTGCTCCATCATATGCACATTGTAAAGATGAGGATGCTTTGTGAACAGATTAACTGCTATCGAAATGCTTCCCGTGTATGTCTATAAAAGAGAAATGATTGTGTAAAGTCTTGGTATTGATAAATGAAAAGGTAACAACTAAAGATACGAAGAAAATCAGAAAAACCATTACTCAAAAATTGCAGAGATGCATGTGCAAACACATAATGAGACTTAAAAATGATCTTTTTTTTTTTTTAACTAAAATGTGTTAGTTCGATAAGCTAAAGATCATTAATAACAACATAAAACAGGAAAAAATCAGAGCTCAGTCGCTAATAAACTCATAATAGATGAACAAATTTGAAGGATACGAATTTAGTCCAATATGTCCTATCAAATGAATACAGCACTGACAGGGCGAGGAAAACTAACATACCTACTTGAGGAGGAAAGAACAAAAAATCTAAAATCTGATATCGTTACTACTCGAAATTCAACCGTACCACAATTAATATCATCATGGCCATAACAAACAAATAAACAAAAAGGAAAGAATTGTTGTCATGCCTTCAAAGGTGATAATTAGTTTCCTTAATAATGTGAGGGGATAATTACTTTTCCCATGCACTAACACAAGGAACCAAAATCCAAGCATTTATAGGAAACATGTTTTAACTGAAAGCAGAACACAAGCTGCGTAGGTGATCTCCAACACCATAATTTTCAAAGTGAAAACATTCAACGTGGCATTTCAGGCAGCAGCGGGCGTTCGACATCCTAAATTTAACTAACAAATTTGCAATATCGAGAAAAGTCCCGATGATTACCATTTTGAATATCTACAAAGAAAATAAGCGAAAAAAAGCAATAATTAAGTCCAAAATTAAACATAATTTTAAAAATCACTTGGTTGATTAGCAGAATTAAACTTAAATAATATCATTCAAAGCATATCACCTCTCAAGATTATAAAGCACACCAGGATCATTCAAATAAGTCAACTTTTTCATATCATCAACTCCTCGATGTTCTTCCTCTTCATCCGCATCTCTAGGGAACAATTTCTCTGGAAACGCCAACACCTGAACAACGAAAATAAACCAAAATCCAACAAGTATTAAACAAACAACCATTTTCCAAAATACTAAAAAGAAAAAAAAAAGTGAATGAAACTTATAACATTTTACCAGAGGCAGTTTGAACTTGGACTTGTTTGGCTTTTAAATCAGTGATTTCACTGCAACCGATGTCAAATTCCTGTCCTCAACCCACAACATAGTGTCCTTGCGCAAATTCATGTTTAATTCCTCAGAAAATTTGAAAAATTCAAGAAAATAAAAGAAGGAAACCCTAGAGAATGTCCTTTTTTGCTTGTCTGTTACAGTGAAGTGTGGGGGTGCGAGTGTGATCTCGGAAATTTCCAATAAACCCCTAAACGAACAGAGAGAGAGAGAGAGAGAGAGAGTGTGTGTGTACGGGCACGCTATTAGCAGCAGTGGACCTTTCGGGTTCCCGCGCTAACTGGTGGTTGCAGACTAGACGATGTCACCAAGCAAAGGGACGGGTGATTTAGTAAATTTAATGAAAACGAATCGGCCAACGTGACACTCGGGTCTGGTCCATGAGATAGATGATTCGATTTTCGCCGTTGAGATTTGTCCGACGCAGTTCAGAAAACCAATGACGTGGCAACTCTTTTTAATAATAGAATAATAAATTCCAAAATTTATGGTAGAAATCAAATAATAATGGCAGCTGATGGAGATAGTAATAATGGCTGCAATGTGCTAATAATAATAATAATAATAATCAATTCAACCCAATTTCCACCCATCACGTTGATTCTGTTACTTTGTTAACACCTGAAATGTGTTCTTTTTTTTTCTTTTTAACTTAAAATTGTCTCAAAATGATAATAATCTCTCTAATTTAGTTACTATTACTCAATTATATACTCGAACCAGAATGTTTTAATTACTAATAAAGTCCCGTAATGTTTCATATATTTGATAAAATAACGCGTAATTAAACATCAAATAACTTGTATTTTTTTTATGTTTACAAGTAAATCATACAAGATGTTTCATTTATTTATTTACAAAAGGAGTCAATTCAGCTACTAGTTACTATCGAACTACATAATATTACCGAATGAAAGAGTGTTCGTTCAATCAAAATATTCCGTAATCTTATAGCAAATTAAAAATATTTATATTTGATCTGATCTTGAATTTAATCTAGTTCAAAATATAAATTTTAAACTTTATTTTATATTTGTAAATAGATAAGTAAAATATTTAAACTTAAAGTTCATTTGGATAGGCGATCAAATTGAAAATAATAGTGGTGATGATGACATTAATTATTATAAAAATAAGATTAAAATTAATTATGAGATATATTTTTAAATTTAATTACAACAGTGATGATGAGATAAAAATAAAAAATAACTATTAAAGACATTTGATTAATATAAAAATATATAATAAATAATTAAAAAT
>JBBYHM010356454.1:0-22099 GCA_038381775.1 Adansonia rubrostipa | reverse complement strand
GGAGATTCAGACGAACTTCAAAGAAATTTGAAGGATTCAAAATATTTTATGCTACAATCATAGTGTGCTTGATATCATAGGACCTTTGAACACTTATTTGCTGTTTGTTTACAATTCAAGGATCTTGCTTGGTCTGTTTCTCACGCAAGTTAGGAAAGCTCCGAGTTTTACCTGCTCAACCATTATAAAGTTTCTGGCACCTAAGTACTGTAATTTGTAACATTACTCATACTCAGCATGGAAATTTTGGCATGGGGAAGTTTCTACTAATGGCCCAAAAGGCAGTCTACAATATTTTTCCATATTATAGATTTGGACTTTGTACCAATACTAGCAAACCTAAATCTCACAATTTGTGAATTAGTGTTATGTTCGTATATTTTCATATGTTACAATCATATTTAAGATATTATATATTTATATAAATTTTAACATATTAATAATTTATATTATATAGATTTTGATACATTATCGTAACATGTCAAATGCGAACTCGGCTCGCCAGATTTGGATGGAAAAGAAAATGGTGCAAAATCTAGACTAAGTCATTGAAGTGAATCGCATAGTTGACTTAAAACTAAATGGTTATTACAAAATAGCATATCAACTTGAAGTCGACACCAATTTATTTGCACTAGATGAAATTGTTGAACTATCAGAGTTTTTCTTTTAAAAGTCACAAAACCTTCGAAAGCAGACTTTGTTTGCCTTGTAACCAGAGATCACATAAAAAGGGTTTGAGAGTTGGTTATGCTCTGGGAGAGATGAATGCCTCTATGATGCCCTTATATTAGTATCTATTAATTACAAGTTACGGTAAATCTTGATTTAAGTTGGTTTCAGTTTTTGGTATTTAATTTTAATTTTTGCATTTCAAAATTATTTACTGCAAATATTATTATTCCAATTATCAGTAAATCAGATTTTAATTGACTTCGAAAGTCAAAAAATTTTTTGTACCCCTCCCAAAAAGCTTGGAGGAATATGAAAGTTTTATTTCTCGAAAAGCTTAGAAAAATTTTGATTTATTTGTTTAAAAAGAGTATTACATCGTTAAAATAATCAATGAGGTTCCTTTAATATGCTGGAAGCAATCTATAGACTATTTTAACTTGAGGATATTTTCTCATATTTATTAAAAACACGTTAATTTAGTTAACAAAGATTAATGACTCCATTCAAACCCTAATGTTAAAGACAAGACCTATGACCCAGTTTTCACGGAAAGTGAAAAACTATCCTAAAAGACTTTAGTTTTTAATACAAAATCACTTAAGTGACCTTATGGACATATTTGACATGAAAGTGTTAATATGTTCCTAAGGACTCAGTTTTAACGTAAATTTAGTAAAATGACCTCCTAAAGGACATGTTAGACATGAAAATGCTACATGACTCTAAAGGACTCGATTTTCATGAAAATTAGTAATATGATCCTAAGGTTGAGTCAAACGACTTGTATTAGGTGGACATGTTGAACTTTGAAATTACCCTAATATCCTAGATTCATGCATGAAAATGACTTTAGAATACATTCAAAATTTAAGGAAATTTTGCAATTTGAGCCTTAAAGCCCGGCCAAAGCATGAAATGGCCTTAAATGCATGAAATAAATTATAGAAATTTTGCAAATAAGTCCCTTAACATTTGGACAAGCATGGAATGGCCCCTAAATATTTGGAAAATTATGCAATGGTCTCGTAATATTTAGCCAATCGCAAAAAAAATTTAGAAAATTATAAGATGTCCTCTAATGGTTCTACCAACTCTAAAAATGACCTTAAATTTATACTAAAAATTTGCAAAATTTATAAATTGACCCCACAAGTTTGGCCAACTCTAAAAAACACCATAAGTGAGTTAAAAATTGAAAATTTCATAAATTGGTCTTTTGAGGTTTGACCAACCTAAAAACAACACCCAAAATTTTTTTATGCTAAAATCAATGACGTGCATGCTCTTATACGTAAATTTCATACAACCAAAGAACCTACTCGATTCCAAAATCATCAACACACCAAAGTCTACAACCAAAATCACATGAAACAATGAAAATCATGAAATCAAAGGAAAAATGGGCATATCAACATGATAGATTCATGCAAATATATATAAATTGGTATCAAAATAATCACGATTCAAATGCACATACTCAAAAAAATCCAAGATGAATTTTTGCTCAAAAAATTGATTTTCATGAGAATTAAATAAAGTAGTAAAATTACAATAAAAAAATTTGATCATTACTCTAAAGTTTGGCCTTTAAACATGGTGGTTAAACTATTGGCACAAACTATCACCTAAGTATTTTTAGGATCATAAAGCTCCTGAAAAGGAAAGAAAAGATGACATTAGAATAAAGTTGAAAAAAATAGAAATCAAAATTTGGTTAAAAATACCTTAGGAAAACTTAGAAGTTTTTTTTTTGGCAAACTTTTTTCATCAAAGTAGCTAAGAGAGGTAAATTGGAATAGTCTTCCCCCATTTGTAAGGGAGGATATTCGGCCAAGAGAGAAAGACCCCTTCACTGAACCTCCTTGATCTTTTCCCTTTTATCCTTTTTTCCCCTTAAGATAGCTTAAGTACTTAAGATTAGTTAAAGTATTTTGGTGGCAATAAAGTGTATGCATGAAGGCCATATACGTTTTAGGTGGCAATGAGAGTACATGCATGAAAGCCACATATATTTTGTGAAAAATAAAAATAATAAGATAATAAAAAATTAATTTAAAGAATTTTATTTAATTTAAATGAAAAAAAATGTGAAATTATCATTTAAGGAAAAGAAAATAAAAGAATTCAATTTGGTAATGTTTCAAAGTGTTAGGCATTAATTTTCCAACATGTGTGCCCTAAATTGGTAAATAAAAAATGAATTGCGTACAAAAATATTTTTCTTTGCATGTATTAAAAGCTTAATTTAATAAAATAAAATAAAATAAAAAACTAATTCAAAATTTTATTTGTAATTTATCTTACAATTTTGATACCATATGATATAAATACTGGTATGGGTTTTTTCCTTCATAATTTCTCAAAATTTTCAAAAAAAGTATTGATACAGAAACCACATAGGTACCAATATTGCATAGGATATGTATTGATATTGCATAGTCTTAGAAGTTGTTACTTAATTTTAGCTTATGATAGATATCATGTGATTGGACTGCAAATTAAAACGTATATATAATAGAAATTATACCTACTTAAGGGTTTTTAACTTTATGGATGCCAATCCCTACAGACCACACCATGGGTTGATTACTACAATCTTTTCTTGAGGCCAAAAGTAGTTCAAGTGTTCTGCCTCTAACAATGATTTACGTAAATGCCTATTAAAGCTTTTATGAGGTTTGGTGATTTTCTAATGCTAGACATAAGGCTTCATAAGCCTCAACCAAAAGATATACAGCAAATAGGTATAGATTCGATGTGATCTGGGAACAATTCCCTTACTATTGAGCCAAAGAGAAAGAGAAACAACTCGCAGAAAAGTAACTGTTTTTTGTAGATGCCAATAAATGAATCAAAGAATCATAATTCTTGATTTCGATTGATTCCTTTAGGGATAAAAACTTTTTTTTTATCTTTTATTATGATTAAAAGTTCTTTCTGACAAGCTAGAATGCAAATCGACAGCATCAAGCTTAGGGAAACAAGTATTTAGAATTTAGCCAATTTCATAACTTTCGTGAAAAATTAATCTCTTAATGCTAAAAAACTATTTTCTATCTTCATTGTGTTAAGAATGATTCAAGAACACTAAGAAAAAGTATGAAAGTGCAAAGAGAGCTTAGGAAAGCAAGAGTTACACTAAAGCCCCTTAAGAAAGTTTAAGGTTGGCGCCTAGGGTTTTTTTATGCTTCTTATTAGCCAAAAACCTTAATAATATATTTAAGTATACTTTGGGCTAGGATAGGCTTAACTATTAGGTTAACTAGCTCATTACTGACATACGTAGAAGGTGACCCCCACTTTGGACTGTTTCTTAGAGCCCAATTAAAACTATTTTAATTAGGGTTTAGGTTTTTAAAGTTGTCTAAGATTGGGGTCTTAGTAGTAACTAATTAATATTGTAGTTCAACAGCACACCAAAGATAGCTATTTCATGCACCAAGCCCTATAAGATTGGAGTTCTCCTACGAGCCATGTTCAGTGAACTTGCTTTCATGAAACAATCATCCATTTGTTATCCCTAAGTATCTCTATACTTTAATTTCTATAAGATCAAAGAGTTGCATGCATCAAATGCATGGAGGCTTAGCATATGCTAATCTTCATGCATTGTCAATGCCTTGTCTTGACAAGATAATGACTATGAATGTTTTGAGTAACATGGCTTTGATGCATAAAGATCTCGTCATTGTAACTTATTATTAACTTTGCATGGCCATTGTATTTCATGTACTCCATCCCTTTAGACCTGGCATGATTGTCAATCACACCACTAACATGAAGGAAAGCCTTGAGTCACTAACTAAAGTGCTAATTTACATGATCAACTATTATATGTCTTATTTAATCCAATTGGCGTTAGGGTATATGCTAACATTATGCACAATAATTTACTAATTTTTAGGGTAGATTTATAAGAATGGATTGTGTAGATTTTACTTATACTTCCTAAATTAGCTTAGGATGTATACTATAAATTTGTATTATTTTTCAATTCTTAAAATAAGTTAAAGGCATTTAGCCTTTTAGCCTTTTTATCATGGTATCAAAGCCTTATTTGCCTTTTGGAAATTTTATTTTTCAACCTTAATTGCTGAATTTTCCTATATTTTTTTCTTTTCTATGTTTTTCCTCTTTTTTTTATAAGGTCCTTTAAATCTTCTCTTCACCTTTCCATAACAATGTCTAGTAGCAAATATTCTCAAACATACCCTCAACTTATATTGGATTAACCTCTACAGCTAAGTTACAATATATTCAAACAACATATAGAATAAATAGGATAAATTATCTCAAGTGGTCCTAATTGATTTACACATTTTTAAATGGTAAGGGAAAATTAAGTCATCTACTTGGTCCAAGACTTAAGGAACCCAACATTAATGTTAGAGATAAACATGACTCCACAATGATATCTTGGTTGTGGAACTCCATGTAGCTAGTGATTAGAAATACGTGTATGTTTTTAAGTATTGCTAAGGAAATATGGGACATAGTCAAGCAAATGTATTCAAAATCTGTGATGCTACATAATTTTATGAAACTTAAACCAAAATCTCATCCACCAAGCAATGGACTAAATTTGAATTGCAAAAAGTTTCAAAACTGTCCTTTATCATTTATTTGTTCCATATTAAGTGTTATAATGGATGGACAAATTAGAGGCATTGAAAGATACACTACTAGAGGAGAATACATTGTCGAGATTTTACTAAGAATTTAAAAGGGTTATTTCCATATTAGGTTTGGGATATGAAATGCTTGCCTAAATGATTGCATGTTGTTTAGGAAAGGCAAAGAAAATGAAGATATTTGTTTGAAATATGGTGCCTCAAAGTGAAGAGCAAACCTGAATAATGTAGATGATAGGGATATAGATGCTTCTTCAAGAACACAGGTTTTGCATTAGTTTCCTTTTATTCTATGATTACAATGGTTATTTATGTCTTCAAAGATTGCTTCTTTGATGACATGGCATGAAGAAGGTTGCAACAAAAATGGGCATCTAAGGCATTTGACAAATTCTCTACCTTGTAAAGCACTTGATTGTTAATATCCTTTTTTTTTTTTTTTTGTAATCCTCACAACATTCATTTGGCTTTCGATTTCGATGGCTTTAATCCATTCAGGACTATGATTATAACTCATGGCACTTGGCCTGTTATAGTGATACCTTTATAATCTACCTTTATGGTTGTGCATTAAGCAATCTAACTTTATACTCTATCTACTTATCCTTGGTCCAAAAGGTTCTAAAAACAATTTAGATGTGTAAAACCAACCTTTAATAGCTGAATTTCAAGAACTATAGGAAATTAATGCTGAGATTTTTTATGTCTAAACAAATCAAACATTTCAACTGTTTGCAGCATTAATATGGACTATTAACAACTTCCCAGTATATGCCAACTTATCTAGATGGGGTACTAAGGGATAGTATGCATGTCTTTATTTTGGCCATGATACTTTTTCTAAGTGGCTAAAACATAGTAGGATTTTATTACATGTGCCATCATAGAAGCAGAAGATGTGTTTTCAAAAGTTAAATAACCAGATAAAAAAGTCATGTTCGCTGTGTAGGAATGATTATCGATGACTCTTTTAATAGATTTGGTCCATCATCCTTTCAATCAAATCAAAAGAACTGGAGAGGTGGAAGGATTGAAAATTGATGTCCAAAGATTGAAACAAACTTTTTTAACATTTTTTATCCTTGTTTTAACAATAATTTCCTAATGCAAATGTGTCTAGCATAGAGGTATAGTATTTATTATATTAATGATTTGATGAATTAAGTGGCTATCATATATTTAAAAAAAATCATTTACTTTAATAAGTAGTCGATATTGTAAATGCTCCATACATCTCTCAAAGAAATAATCACTCCTTTTCAAGCCATCAACCTAATGAAACTTGATAGGGTAAGCCCCTAATGTTTTGATAATTTTTGTAGAAAACAAGTATAACATATGTCATTACTATGTAATACTATAGGTGGGCTAATCTAGATTCAGCAACAATAGTAGCTAACAGATACTCCAAGTGAACAAGGAACGAGTTCTTAGTTATGAAATATCCTTCAATCTAGGTAATTATTCCCAGCATAACTTATTTTAATGTCTTTAGTGAACCCACTTGGAAAACTTGTAATTAGCATGCAATAGTAACGTGGTTTAATGCATTTTTTTATCATAGTGGAATGCTTTAATTTAGTGACTTTGTGTTTAAAATATTAGTAGAATTATTTAATGTTCTATCCTTATGCCAAGCTTTGCATGAATATTTTCTTCTCCTTTTAATTTTTGTATGTTGTTAAGGTCATTTATGATTATATGAAAAATTACAATCTATTAAAACATAGACACTATTAATGCACAAAATAACATACATTATAATGCTCAAAGATAGAGAGAGGAAGCTGCTCAATTTCAACCTCCCTTACCCGAGAAAGAAATAATGGTCATGTTTGTTAATACCTTGCGAGCTCTCTATTATGATAGGCTGGTAGGAAATGCCACGAAGAATTTTGCTGACATGGCTATATCAGGAGAAATGATCAATAATGATATAAAAAATGGCAAGATATTTGGTGGAAAGCTATCTAGCTAGAGCAAAAAGACTTTGACTAGAGGAAAGGAAAATAAGGTGAATGTCATTAATGAGAGCCCAGCTAAGTTTCCTCAGAGTCAGTACCCAGCACAGAGCATATACTTTCCTAACATGGCATATTTGGGTTCTAATTCCTACTCACCAATGCCACAGCCAAGCTATTCTATCGGGTTTGCCCTAACAATAAGCTTTACACCAAATCTTGCTAAAAAATTGCTCAAAGCACATAACCCTACAACATGCACAATGTAAAAGCTCAAATAATCAGCAAGTACCTCAGGAAAGGGAACACTTTACTCTTGTCTCTTAACAAGTCAATTGGTGGCTCTGGTGTTCATAAATTCAAGGTCGTCCCCATATCCCAAATGTTACAATGAAAATACCAATTGTGAATACCTTGTCGAGGCACAAGGCTATTCTATTGAGAATCGCACCTTATTCAAGAAAAAGGTACAAAGTCTGCTAGAAAAAGTATGATCAAGGTCAAACAAGGGCTAAGACCTAACATCATAACTAACCTTGAATCAGGTAGAACTAAAGGTGAGTATGATAATTGATGGAAAAAGTTTTTAGGTTAAGAAAAGCATCAAAAAAGTCAAGACACCGATGACCAAGATGTAACAAGCATTTGTAAACCTAGAATAGTGTTAAAAGTTAAAAGCCAAAATAAAAAAGCCACTTATCCCTTTTACCACCACTGCAGACAACGATATATTCTACAACATTACCTACTTTTCATAGAGATGGTCCACGAAATGATGGATGGATCTAAAATTGAGTTCTATGAAGAGCGGGACAAATACATCAGCCCATCTATTAATGGCAAGGATGAGGAGAAACATACCGCTGACTAGGTTTTGAATTGCTTGTCTCTCATGAGCATGGAAAAAAGAGCTGATAAAAGCTTTAAGTAATACGCTCATAGTTGGATACAAGCGGCCTCCTAGATTCACCCCCTATTGACATAAAAGAGATGATTGTTAGGTCCGTTGGCACCTTACGAGTTCCCTATTATGAGAAAATAGTAAAGAACATCTCGAAGAACTTTGCATATGTAGTCGTATTGTATGAACTGATCGATGAGGCCATGAAAAATGACTCGGCCAGAAAAGATATCTCTAAGGCAAAGGAAAAGAAAAGATCAAAGATGAACAAGGGCTAAAATCCAGTGTTGGAACTAGTTCACTCCAAACTTACACTGAATCAGTTACGAATGTAATGGGTATTGAAAATGACTGGGAAATCATAAAGAATATAAAGTAATTTAGAACACCCATAACTCTAGTTTGGCAAATCATAGTATATGTAGAGTCAGTCCACAAGGTTGAAAGAATAAAAAATGGGTCCACTGATTTTTGTGACTTTCATACCATCCATGGTCACGCTCTCTATACATGCAAAGAGTTTTATGCAATGGTCCAAAGAATGATGAATAAGGGTAGGATCAAATTCTATGATAAAAGGTGAACCTCTTTCATGAAGTCAGCAAATATGATATCTTTTATAAATGCCATCGCAAGGGATGAGAAGTGTCCTCCCTACGGGGTTGAAAGGCCATTGTCTTCTTTACCAACCAATCAGACATCAAAGTTGCCACTGTTTAACCTACACCAAGAATGGTTATTTAGCTTTCTTCCCCTTTTCCTTATAAGAAAGATAAGGCAATACTTTAGAGGTATGAAAGCAAAACTTTAGTTACCAAAGAATCCAACTAACAAGCAGCCAATCTTGACCTCTCGAGAGTGAGCCACCTAACTCGTAATGGCAGATTCCATGCCTCTACCACGTCAAAAAGTGACACTCAACAAAAGGTACACTGCTCTTACCCCACAAGCTTCGAAGACCATGACCAAAAAGTCAGATCCAACAATAATTAAGGAACTAATAACTGAGAAAGAGGCTACAAAGTTCTTTAAGTTTATCAAGCACAGTGAATACAACATTATCGATCAGTTGAACAAGCAACCCACCAAGATATATGTGCTATCATTACTCTTGAATTTCGAAGCTTATCAAAATGCTCTTCTCAAAGTCTTGAATGAAGTGTAAGTTCCTTATACTATCTCGATAGGCTATTTGGATCACCTTGTAAGTAATATCACTGCCGATGACTACGTATCTTTAGTGATGATGAGATTCCTTATATAGAAAGAGGAAACTAGAATGCCTTTCACATCACCATATATTGCAAAGGCAACACATTTGCTAATGTGCTCATTGATAAAGGGTCAACTTTGAATGTAATGCCCATATCTTGCTTGAACAAGCTCCCTATTGATGCATCTCATTTCAGGAATAGTCACACAATCTTGCAAGTATTCGATGGAACTTGCAAAGATATTGTAGAAAACATCTCCATCCCACTTCAATTTGGCCTATGCACCTATAAAGTAGACTTCCACGTGATGGACATTGCTTCATCATATAATTACCTGCTAGGAAAGCCATGGATTCAATCTATGGTGTAGTGCCATCATCATTGAAATAAAAACTGAAATTCATCATTGAGAACAAAGTCATCAGTATTGAAAGAAAAGAAAAAATTATTGTTGCTACTTACACTAATGCCTTGCATATTGAGCCCAAAAAAAATCTTGAAATCCTCTTTTTAGTCTTTCGAGTTCGTCAATGCCACTTATGGCAAAGAAAGCTTGCCAATCACCAAGCCACATTTATCAATAGGCACTCATATAAGCCTAAAGTTAATAGTCAACAAGGATGGCTAGAAAGGAACTTAGAAGGCATCTCTAAGGTATTGCCAAAGCTTTAAAGGTCATTAATTAGATTGACAAGAAAGGCTTGGGTTTCAAGCCTAATGCACAATAGAAAAAAGTTCAAAAGGACCATGAAAAGGGGATGGCCTTTCTGTTGGGACAAGACTTGAGGCATAAACAAATGTTATTTACTTTGGGAAGGTTTCTGTCCAAAAAGTTTTGTGAATATCAGCTTTGACAATGTTGCACTCATACTGAACAAGGCATTTAAAGATTTCTCCATCAACGCAATCGACAAGCTAGAGTAGTCAATAATAGATAGGAAGACAAATGTATGCCCTCTAAGATTTGTTCTAAGTGTTTGGACTAAAATTAAGATTCCTGTATTGTTCAAGTCTTTTTCAAAGTAATGCTATAAACTAAACCTACATGTTTCTACCCAAAAACATTGTAGAATCCTTTGCATGGGTCCTTTTATTAAGTATTAAAATGAAAATGACTAAGCATTATACATGTCATCTTTTGGGTCCATTTTCATATTTCTTACCAACTCTTAGAGTTTTATATACATATTTTTTTGCATATATTATTCTTTTTCCATATCTTCAGGTACCCAAATGAAAGTGACATGAATATTCATAGTAAAATTTTGGAAATTAATTTCAAGCAATTGATCTGCACCAATAAGATCAAGTCTGAAAGGTATTATGAGGAAAGCCCGGTACCATCAGATTTGCTAAGGCTAATTAAACAGAAGGAAAAACATATTTTACCTCATGAAGAACCCATTAAAACCATAGACCTAAGAATAGAGGCATATTAAAAAGAAGTTAAGACCAAAACCACCACAAACCCATTAACTCGAACTGAATTGATAAACTTTCTCTAAGAATATTGAGACATTTTCACCTAGTCATACTAGGACATGCCCGGATTAGATGCCAACATTGTGGTCCATAAACTTCCTTTTAAACCCAAATGCAAGCATATACAACAAAAGCTTAGAAAAATGACATTAGAAATGCTTCTAAAAATCAAAGAAGAAGTAGAGAAGTAATTTGAGGCAAGATTTCTCAAAGTAGCTAAGCACCCCGAACGGGTAGCCAATATAGTCCTAATCTCTAAAAAGGATAGCAAGCTACAGATATGTGTAGACTACACAGATCTAAACCAAACTAACCTAAAATACAACTTGCCTTTGCCCCACATTGACATTGTAATAGATAAAACCTTGAAAATTCCTTATTTTCCTTCATGGATGGATTCTCAAGCTACAACCAAATTAAAATGGCACTCGAGGACATGGTAGTGACTATATAGGGCACTTTCTGTTATGAAGTTATGCATTTTTGGACTAAAAAATGCTGGAGTAACTTATCAGAGGGCAATGTTGACACCACTTCATAAGTTCATGCATAAGAAAATAGAAGTTTATGTTGATGATATGATTACCAAATTGACAAAGGAGAGTGAGCATGTTGCCACTCTTTAAAAACTTTTCAAACGGTTACAAATACTAGCAAAACTAAATCCCGCTAAATGCACCTTCGGTTTCACCTCCTGCAAGTTATTAGGCTTCATCGTGAGTGAACGAGGAATCCAGTCGACTTTGACAAAGTCAAGGCCATTCAGAACCTTCCTCTACCTCACACTCAAAAGGAAGTGAAGAGTTTTCTAAGGAGACTGAACTATATAGCCGGATTCATATCTCTACTAATTAACAAATATGATCCAATCTTCTGATTAATTCAAAAGCAGAATCCTAGGGAATGGAATGCAAAATGCCAAAAAGCCTTTGAGAAAGTCAAACATTATCTCCTAAACTCATCAGTACTTGTACTATATGCTCGAACAACCTTTAATATTGTATATATTAGTTTTCAACAAGTCTATGGGCTATATATTAGGTCAACATGATGAGTTAGGTAAAAAGGAGCAAGCTGTCTATTATCTGAGCAAGAAGTTCACAGAGTGTGAAAATAACTACTCAGTAATTGAGAAACTATGTTGCACTCTAGTTTAAATAGCTCAAAAGCTAAGACAATACATGTCATACCACACCAGATGGCTAATCGCTAAACTTGAACCCATCAAACACTTGTGCGAGGCCTTTGCCTTGTCAAGAAGATTAGCTAAGTGGTAAGTCTTGCTCTCTAAATATGACATCATATACATGAACCAAAAAGCCATCAAGGATAGTACAATAGCCAACTTTTTGGTAACTCAAGCAACGAATGACTATCAGCCTTTGGATTTTGAGTTCCTGAATAAATATCTAATATGCATATCCAAAGTAGAAGATACTCTTAATTGCAACCAGTCTTGGAAAATGTATTTTAGTAGAGCTTCAATTGCATTAAGGCATGGAATCTGGGCAATTCTAATCTTACTACATGGAAACTACTACCCCTTTATAGCCAAAACTTTAATAGCACTAATAACATAGCCAAATAAAAAGCCTGTGTCATGGAACTCTAAGAAACCATCAAAAAACATAAACTTTGTTAATGTTTGAGGTTTTAGCCCTAGTAATTTATTAGCCACAAGGAAAGTGGGAAACTAAAAATACTAAGCTTGGCCAACATGGGAAGCTAACCTCTAAGTTGAGACAAGATTTTGATGAAACCAACTTCCAGCATTTGCCTTAAAAAAAAAATGGTTAATGCTCTAGCAACCTTCACTTCCATGTTCAAAATAAATCAAAAGTTAGAAGTCACGCCTATTCAAATAAGATCCATGAAACTCTAAACTATTGTTATAGCATAGAAGAAGAAAAAGATGGGCTACTATGGTACCCTGATATTTTTTTGTATGTTAGAGATCAATAGTACCTCAATTGTGCTACCATAACTGATAAAAAAACTCATTCGAGGAATAGCTGAAAGCTTCATTTTGGATGGTGCAATTTTATACAAGAAAGGCTGAGATTAGGTACTGCTCTGGTGCATGGATGCCTCCAAAGCTAAAAGAACTCTTGAAGAAGTCCATGAGGGTATCTATGATACACATGCCAATGGACACCGAATGGCAAAACAAGTCATGTGATTAGGCTATTATCAGTTGACCCTTAAGAAAGATTGCATTGACCATGCCTAGAAGTGCCATATATGCCAAATCTACATGGATAAAATCTATGATGTCCCATTTTCACCTCTACATGTTATAACAGCCCTATGGACTTTTTCTATGTAGGGCATGGACATGATTAGCCTGATCACAATGAAGGTTTCTCATGGGCACCATTTCATCCCAATCGCTATCAATTATTTCACCAAATAGGTAGAAGTAGCTTTGCACGCTAATGTTACCAAATCTGTTATATGTAAATTTAGAAAATAGGACATCATTTGTAAATATAGGCTTCTTGAGCAGATTATTACAGACAATGAGCTCAACCTGAAGAACAAAATGATGCAAGCAGTCTACTCTTAGCTCAAAATCCATTATCATAATTTCATCCCATACCACCAAAAAATGCATAGAGCATTTGAAGGAGACAATAAGCATATCAAGAAGATAGTCAAAACATGGTTGACCTGTATAAAGATTGGCATGAAAAGTTACCATTTGCTCTACATGCCTACCATATAGCAGTTCGAACTTTTACAGGCACTATCCCATTTCCCCTAGCCTAGGGCATGGACGCTATTCTACATATCGAGGTTAAAATCCTTTCGCTTTGAGTCTTGATGGAATCTACCTGAAAGAAGCCAAATGGGCCAAAAGTTTGATATGAGCAACTCAATCTCATTAAAGAGAAAAGGATGAAAGCTATTTGTCATGGGCAAATATGCCAAAAGCATATAATGAGAGCCCATAGCAAAAAGGTCCACCCTCGTCAGTTTCAAAAAGGCAACCAATTACTTAAACAAATCTTCCTATTCCATAAAGATACTTGATGAAAATGGACTCGAAACTGGGAAAGGTTGTATGTGGTGAAATGCATGTTTCTGGAGGAACCTTGATCTTAACTGAGATAGAAGGCAGTGACTTCCCCAACCCTATCAATTCTGATTTCGTCAAGAAACACTACGCCTGAGCAAAAAAAAAAAAACCTCAAATGAAAACCCAAAAGGGCATCCGAGAGAAAAAAACTAACTTAAGTTGAAAACTCAAAAGGGTGGCTTAAGTGATCGAACTATCCCTTACCCAACCTAATGAGGCTAAACTATCACCAGCCTAGACCAGCACCAATTTAACCTATACTCATAACTGTGACCCAAATAACAAATCATGAGCTAATTTCCTTGCCATGCTCAACATACCTTATTAAGCCTTATTTTTTACCCCAAAGTCAGAGAGAAAAAGCAATACCCACCTAAACTTAGGGCAACCATCACATCATAAGGCAATCCGAAGAGCCATCTCAAGGTTTTACCGACACTAGACGGATTGCTTGCTTCAAAAAAGTCTTTAAAAACACTCAGTTAATGATTCATGTCATTAACATCAAGTGCCAACTGCCCAAAAAATCATTCTCAACTCCTTTGTGTCTCAAAATCTTTCATGATCTTAAAATTTGTAATAACTTATACCCTCATTCTTTTGAATTAAACATAATTACTTGATTTCTCTTTCAATTCTTTTTTGTAACACTTGCATTCCATATGCATCATGTTTATTATTTAATTAACAATACTTGATAAAAAAACTGATAACGGGATTTCCTAGCATTACTTCAAAAAATACGTAAACTTTGTATGGACTTTGTTTCATGCCTAAAGATTAAGAATGAGCCTTGGGACCATAGCCGATCTTACTCTTAAACATTCTCATCCTGAAAACATCTTCAAAAACTTTTCTCCAGCAAACCATAGCTAGAACCAGAGCTAAAAGATATAAAAAAAATTCATTTTTCACTTTTTTATCTAGATGTTCAAAACTAAGAGCAATCTGCCCAAACTACTAAAAGCCACCTTTTGAACCGAAATTAACAAGATAAGTCAACCAGACTTGCTAGCAAACTTAACAAATGAATCTCTAAACACGAGTCAGTCAAGCTTAAGACTCTTTCTTAATAATCATGGGTCATATGTACCTTTTCAAAAATAACTTTAATATTTAAAGCCTCTAAAAGTTTAGAGCAAGATTGGTGAACCCTAGGGTAAAAGGTCACCTGATTAAAACTTATGGGAGAAAATCATCATATTTGCATCACTCAAACATACATTTGCATCCTCATATATCAACCATACAATAATTAACACTTTTTAGGTATAAACTCTTAACCCTAAAAATTAAACACCTAAAAACCTTAGGCATAGTTTCTTACTTTTCATAAACCCAAAAATAGTAAGAATTCCTAACCTCACAATTTTCCAAATAAAAAAAAACCATTCGAGTAAGATATCTAAATTCATAAGTCTATAAAAAGCAAGATGTTTTTTTCTTTAGGCCATAAAAAGCTAGATGTCTTTTTCTTTAGTCTAAACAGGGTTGGATGACTTTTCCTTTTAGTCTAAAAAGAGTTGGACTCATTTTTCCTTTAGTACATAAAAAGCTAGATGCCTTGTCCCTATCAATCCACAAAGAGTTGGATGCTTATCGAGTCTGTCCACAAAGAGCTGAGAACCAATCGAATTTGTTCGCAAAGAGCTGGGCTCAGTCTATCCACAAAGAGTTAGGCACTAGTAGAGTCTGTCTACAAAGAGCTGAGCACCAACGAGTTAGTCCACAAAAAATTAGGCACCAATCGAGTTTGTCTGCAAAGAGCCATGCACCAATAAAGTTTATCCATAAAGAGCTAGGCGCTAATCAAGTCAGTTCATAAAGAGTTAGATGCCAATCGAGTCTGTCTACAAAGAGTACGACACTAGTAGAGTTTGTCCATAAAAAGTTGGGCACTAATTGAGTCAGTCTACAAAGAACTAGACACTAATTGAATCTGTTCGTAAAGAGCTAGGCACTAGTAAAGTTTGTCCACAAAGAGCTAGGCACCAATCAAGTTAATCCACAAAGAGCCGAACACCAATCGAGTTTGTTTGTAAAGAGCCGAACACCAATAGAGTTTGTCCACAAAAAGCTAGGCACCAAATTAGTTCGTTCATAAAGAGCTCGACACCAAGTAAGTCCATTTGCAAAGAGCGAGCACCAACCAAGTCCTTTCATAAAAAATTGGACACTCATTGAGTCAAAACCCATATTAACTAGCGCCTACCTAGGAGGGTTAAATCTTAGAAAACTCAAAAGCCCAGTAGAAAGGATAAACCTTACAAAAGCTCAAAATCATCACTAATATATTATGCCTATCATGATAAATCATTAACTAAACCAATATATTATGCCTATCATGACACCACATTAATTAAATCTTATTTTTGTTGGTATTCAAGAAACATCATTTTATTTTGGACAAAATGGTGTTTCTTTGTCTTTGCCTTATCCTAGATACTTAACAATAACCAAAGAGGGGTAGCTGTAGACACTCCATTTTGTTTGGGCCAATATTCAAGGCATTAGAGGTCATTGTTCAAGGCATTATTAGAATCATTTAGTTGAGCAATGATTTATTCCCTATCATTCCTGGCTTATGTAAGAGGTTCAAAAAGTTTAAGGTACGTAAATTTCATAATTTTCCATAAATCTATCGATACATAGCTTTTGTGTATTGATACAAGGCCCTAACATCATCAAAATTCAAAATTTCACTGGTTGTATCGATACATTTGCTTAATATATCGATATAAAGCTTGAAAATAGCTAAAATTCAATTTTCGGACAAAATGTGTTGATACATGAGTGATTGTATCAATACATCCTGGGAATGTATCAATACATCTTTCATTGTATCGATACATTCTGGGTTGTTGCTTAGATGTATCGATACATTTAGGCAAAATTACCTAGTACATGGTATTTTTCAACTTTTCCACCCTTGATCTCACAATTTGACTTGGCCACATTTTTGGCACCAAAAATCATCAAAATTCATACCAAGCCTTAGCATTCGTCTTATGATTAGGTTTAACAACTTTTTAAGGCCCAAAATCACTTTAAAAAGGGGAATTTCAATGGATTGTATAATTTGTTTGGGGGCATGCTTGGTATTTCTCCATGTTACAGACCTCCTTAGCCCCCTGTTCCACTACTTGCATGTCAGAACAAATGGAAAGAAAGACAGTTGAGCATAATACTAGAGTTGTCCCCTAGTATATAAAGGAAAATCCCATAATGCCTTCACGTTTGGCTTACAAACATTGGCTAAACACATTCCATATAAATGAGGCAATTTTGGCTCAATGAAAAAACTAACAACAGACTTGGCACACACTCTTTAAACATTCATAAAACACGTTAACCATTGTTACATTGAAAACACTCTTCTATTCCCGTAGCTCCCTTTTTTTCCCTAAAAAAAACCTCCAAAAACCCCATATTTCCTTCCTTGCACCTTCTAAAACTCCCTCCTATTTAGACCATTACCAAAAGCTCTTTTTCTTTTTTTTTATCTTTTTCTTGCTAATCAATAGCAAATAGAGGAAAGAAACTGAGCTTATAGTTGTTGCTTCAAGTAAAGGTGAAAGTTCAGCTTTTTTGGTATATTTTCTCTACCTCACTCCATTTATTTTTTGTTTTTAACATTTGCATCATTTTACTTAGCCATTCATGGTCCCATGACCATCCTAGGACTCCCATGCATTATTGTGGTCTTGGTTATGGTAGTTTTAAGACCTTGATGATTTTTTTTTTTTGGTGATGCTTTCAAGTTGTTTGAGTGACCATACATGCTTCTCTTCATTTTTGCCATCAAGCAACCCCTATTCATGTATTTTTTACATGTTCTATTTACCTTCACATGCTTAACTCATACATAAATGCTCATCCCATTATATGCTATGCATATTGCTGTATTTTTTTTTTTTTTTGTATTTCAATAGGTCTTATAGGATTAAAATGCTGTCTTGAAAATTCCAGCATGCTTTCTTTTGGTTAAACACGTTCATATCATTAGTAATAGCATGATTCTACATCTCATTTTTTAGGCTAACATTCTTATGCAAGTTATTTGTCATCACCTTGCATTTTGGCCATATTTTCCATGTCAGAATGTCATCTTTGTTTGTTTCAATGTGTCGTCCCTATTCATCTTTTTGTATATTATATCTTGTTCATAACATTTTTGCCAAAAATGCTTGCTTGTTTGTTGTAAAAATCTAATTTTTAACTAAAAATTCCCAAGTTACGTCTATGCTACCTCCAATACATAGAGACTAGCATAGATTTAATGTTTTTACTAAATTAATCCTCTAACCTTAGGGATATGTAAAGCTTTCAAGGTCTGGATTCATTGTTAAATGAGCTCAAAAGTGCTGTTTTTCAAAAAATAACCCTTTTATTTGTTAAAAATATTAAGCCTTGATCTCGAGTTTAACAACCTTGTTTGTGGCATAGTTAAGGGTTGTTTCATCATCTCAAACTACTCCGAGATTAAGAGATGAACTTACGAGACCCATGTCACCCTTTTCTCTTTTTCATGGACATTCGGATGTCCATGGCTCAAGTTTGATGTCAAGAAACCAAAAAAAACACAAATTCCCCTATTTTCGCTCTAGTAATATTGCAACCAAAATTTGAAAAATTATTTCTGAGCCCTAAAACATTTTTTTTGGAATTTATTGATATTTTTACCTTAAATGGAATCGAATTACCTTTCCAACAATACCTTGGTTTCCCTAGGATCATTCTGAATGAAGGAGTTATGATTTTTCGAACCTTTGATATCTAAAACCCCTAAAATAAGAAAATTGGATTCTATTTGGCCTATTTCGACCCACCAAATGATTTTTCTCAAATTTTAAAATATTTTTCTTAAAAATTTCATAAAATCTTCTTTCTAGAAAGGTATCGTCTGTGATTTAACAATCCCAAATAAGTCTAAAAGGATTTTTCAAAGTCCATTACGCATTTTCCCTTGCACATGTTGTTGTGTTAAAACAAACCCAAATTCAAAAATTAATTTCGCCTAGAAAGCAATTTTCTAAGATTTTTGGAATATTTTTATATTAATCTTTGTCGGGTTACCTTTCCAATGGTACCTTGTTCACCCCTTTAAGCCTTCGGGTGAACCTTAAATAAATTTGGGAAAGGAGATAGTGCAATGTTATCCCTAGTTTTTAAAATTAAAATTTACCTAATTTCCTGAATCACCTTTATTAAGACATTTGAACGTCTCAAAATGCATCCAATTGACTCCTCATGGAGCCGTATAATACAACGCAAGCCCCTTAGGCTTGGATTAAGGCTAAAACAAAAAGATAATTTATTCAAATTCTCGATTTTTATTTTCAAAAATACTTTTTTTACCAAAATATTATTTTTCTCTACACATATCTAAAATTTTCACCAATAAGGATACTCCAACCCTATTTTTCACTCAAAAACCAAATTTTCCGTCTCCCAAACATCTTCAAGTCTTTTACTTAGAACCTTCAAGAAACATATCTAAAATTTTTCACTATTACGGATATCCCAAACACACTTTTCTATGGTGATACTCTGACCTCACTTGTCACTCCAAGAATCCTGATCTTTTCTCTCTCAGACCTTCCTTAGTCTTTTAATCAATACCTTTTTCTAAAATATCAAAATCATTACTGTTGAGAATACTCTAACCCCACATTTTGAAGGAATACTCCAACCCCTTTTTTGAAACTTCACTCGAAATCCAAACTACCTCAGGTTTACTAATTAAAACCTCCTTTTTCTACACCTTAAGTGACCACTGCATCTAAATGCGTCTCAAATTGTCATCATGGGTATTCCTTAATAATTGAAGACAATAACAGGATACATTTCTATCATCCCTTCTTTTCATGCCTTTTTGTGTGTTTATTTTTATGCGATATTATTATATTATTTTTTGTCTTACTAACACGTTTCCCTCTTGTGATATCCATCTACATTCATGTTTCCAAATTGTTTTAAAAAATTAGAAGGCAATGTTCTATATCGATATCTCTCCAGTGCCTAACACAAAATATCCGAATTTTTAAAATTAAATTCAAAAATCATTTTTCATCAAAAATCCCCATGTTCCCTTTACCTCCAAGGTGCATATGTCATTTAATTTTTTCTTTTAAAACTTGAAAATTTCATGCATTTAAAGTGGATTATATTGAAATAATGATAAAGTGGAACTAATTAAATTGAAACCGAAGTAAGATATGGTTAGGAGGCACTGATTTTGGGCATCGTGGTGGTGCTAGAGCTTCCCTATGTGTAACCAACTCCCAACCCAACCGACGAATCTCTAGGCCTTGTAAACCTTGAAATCAATGTTTTAAGTTCCACAACTCATAATATAGTTTTCAATAGGCATCCAATCATACCTAGCCCGAAATTATCGGCTGTGACTCCAAGTCTTCGACCAATTCATGGTGGCAATCCAAGACCAGTTGGGCGAGTTATTTGTCCTACCATCTCACTATGCCTAATCCAAATCCCACTCAAGGGATAACCCAAAGGCAATCCCAACTAATTCCAACTTGATTTTTTAAGTTGCATGCATCACCATCCAAGAAATTGAGGTAGGTGTTGTGCCTGGGTAAGGGCACGTCGCGGTAAGTATTATTGACGAATTAAATTTCACGAATGGAATTTTTACCAACGGCTACTAAATCTATACTAAGAAAATTTTACAACTAGAAAAATTACAAAGCATTTTACTAACCACAACTGCCAGTATATAGTACACCTTTTAGTGATGGAACTCAAACTTTTACTAATGGATAGGCCATCACTCTCGTCCACTATCATACCTACAGATCAAAAAATGTCAGTAAAGATCCACCCTGCATAAACGCAAAAACTGTAACTATAGTTGTGAGAAGTATATAAAAACGGAACGTAACTGTCGATAAATGTTAATGTTGTTTATTGCCATAGAGGAGGTAGACACCAACTTTACTGACAGACTAGCCATCGCTACAAATCCATGAGTATTTACTGAATGATATTCTCAAATAGGAAAGACCTATACTGACAAGGGTTATAGTGATGGCTACTTTTTTGTAAAAAAAAAAAACTCAAATTTTCATTAATAAAACTAAATTGAGCATATACTGACGGATTCGTCAGTATAGCGATAATTTTTTGTATTATTATTGTCAAAAAAATCAAATAAGGTGACTTTTATAAAAATTAAAAGATATAAAATATAACTTCTATAAAAATTAAAAACCACAAAATATAACTTCTATTAGAATAAAAATCATAATATGTAACTTCCCAAAAAATTAAAAGCAATTTGAAATAAAATTTTAGGAACAGACTACTAAAAATAAATACCAATATCATATTTATAATTACTATGAAACTATCTAAATTTTCCTCTTAGTAAAGGTCAAATACCCAACACTTCATCATACTCTAGATTGGAGTTGAAAATATTATAATATATATATATATATATAGTATATACTATCAATAAATGTGTCACCTCAATAATATAAAAACTTCTAATTTTAAAACCGTTAAAAGTTAAGCATTCAAAATTTAGAATACGTTCATTGCAAAATTTATGATATTTATTGTCAAAGGCTTTTAAATTTGTAAATTTATTCATTAATAAGGTGCCGTTATCTCCTTTGCTAAGAGCTTAACAAAATAGATTTATTATCGATACATAAATATAAACCAACTATATCTATATATATATAAGCATCATATTAAATTTATTGCACAAATGACCTTTAAAGTCGTACAAGATGGTAAAGAGCATCAGTCTCAAACTTATGATTTTGTAAACTAATTATGAACAAAGATCAACACGTTATTCATTTTTTTTTTCAAAAAGAAAAGGTGTGTAAAACATTTAAAATAATCAAAATTGAATGGTCTTTAATACTTCGTATAGTAAATTATCACCAAATATCTATGCTTGGTTAGTTTATTAGGATTTTCCTTTTCAATAGTTTGATCTAATAGTACAAAGTGATTAAACTCTATAAATTAGGTCTTTCTTCTAGCACATATTACTTCCAAACAAGGTTACTTCCACCAACAATCAACATCATCACGCTAAAAAAAAAAAAACTTAAATGCAATGGTAAAACCAATACATGCCTATATATGTTGAATTCTTTTAATTTCGAAATAAAATT
>JBBYHM010356415.1:0-22108 GCA_038381775.1 Adansonia rubrostipa | reverse complement strand
TAAGGTGTAAATATGCTTGAAATGTGTTAGGCTACTGATTCATGCATGGATTAATGATAACAAGATGCATGAACATGGCACAAAATGCATAAGTAAGAGACATCAAACCAATGAGGATGAAATGAGGCATTTTGCATATCGAAAGGGCATTAAGGCATCCGAATCTTAAACTACCACAACCAAAAGCCATAATAATGCATGATAATCTATCCTTGGTGTATGAGTCTGTTTTTGGAAGTGTAAATGAGCTGGAATCTATCCTTTTTCTACTGAGATAGAAGTGGTCCATTTATACAAGCTTTTTAGAGCCAAATTGGAGGCGTTTTTAGCCATTTCTCAAGGGGGACAAGGTGATGTCAGCATGATGGCTATAGGGTGGCTGTAGGAAGCAACTTGCTGCCCATGTGATGTGCATAGGGTGGTTGGATTAAATGCTGAAATGCTTTTCCAGCAAATAGGGTGGCTAATGGTGATATTGGTTAACAAGCTAAGGAGTAGAGTGATCATGTGATGTTGACCCTTTTTATCCAATTTTGACTTCAAAAAGATGTTATGATTAATTCAAAAGTCTAAATTCGTAATCTGATATGTGTTTTAATATTTCTTTATGCAAAGAAACGAGTTAAAATCCAGTTTTGGATCAATGGTGGACGAGTCAAAAATGCCTAGACCGTGAAAATGGCCTGTATGTATCGATACATTGCATAATGTATCGATACATTTGGTCCAAAAACCTTGTGTGTATCGATACAATGAATGTTGTATCAATACAATGATCAATGTATCGATACTATGAACCATTGTATCAATACTATGAACCACTGTATCGATACATGTTGATATGTATCGATAAATTCCTTTACAGAATGCATGTTTTGGTCCTGGCATGGTCTAGTATCGATACACGAGGTCCTGTATCTATACAGAGGCTTATGTATCAATACATCTACCTGTTGTATCGATACAAATGGGGACATTTCAAATTTTTAGTGCGTTGGAGCATTGTATCGATACATGAGAACCATGTATTGATACATTCAAGTAAAATTGTGAATTTTCTCATATCTTTTGTCCCCGGATACCTTGGACTACGTCATTTGATGCCACATCTTCGCATTTACCTTTGATATGATCCTTAGGCCTTCTTGACATCCTCAAAATACTTTTTCATTGCCCCCTCTTACGTCCATGCTTCAGATTGTTAAAAATTAGCCCGGACAAAATAAGGTCTTTACAAATTATAATTCCCTTTTTCTTTACAGATGAAATTCTATGAAACAAAATTTATTATTCCATGAAAGTCGGGTTCTAATATTTTTAGAAATAAAAAAATGTCTTCCGTACCCTCCTAGAGAACCAAGAGAACACGAAGATTTTTACCATTCTCTTTTGTACCCCACGAAGAGCTAATGGAATACGAAAAGTTTTATTCTTTTGAAATTGAAAAAATCTCGACTTTCATTATGAAAAGGGTATTTTGTTATTAAAATAATTCGTGGAACCCCTCGCATATTCTGGTGAGAATTCCACACACTATTTTAATATCGAAGACATCACCTTTTTTTAAAAAAAAATTATCAAAATATCCCTTAAGGTATTCTTTCATTGTGAAAGCATCCTGGTACCTTAACGGACACTAAAATTACCTTAGAAGGCTAAACTAATCCTAACAATTCACCTTTGGCATAAAAACATTCCATTGAGAAAAATTACCAAAATATCCCTAAGATATATCTTCGACGTGAAAGTATCCCAGTAACCCTAATGGACACTAAAATGACCTTAAAATGCTAAACTAATCTTAAAAATTCACCTTTGGCATAAAAGCATCCCAGTGAATAAAATTACCAAAATGCCCTTGGGGTATACCTTGGACGTGATAGTATCCCGATAACCTTAATGGACACTAAAATGGCCTTAGAAGGCTAAACTAATCTTAAAAAATTCACCTTTGGCATAAAAGCATCCTAGTGAGAAAAATTTTCCAAAATGCCTCAGGGTATACCTTCAATGTGAAAATATCTCGGTAACCCTAGTGGACATAAAATGACTTTAAAAGGCTAACCTAATCCTAACTATTCACCTTTGGCATAAAAGCATCTCGATGAGCAACATTACCAAAATGCCTTTAGGTATACCTTCAGTGTGAAAGTATCCTGATAATCCTAATGGACTTTAAAATGACCTTGGAAGGCTAAACCCATCCCACATATTCACCTTTGGCATAAAAGCATCCCAACAAACAAAGTTATCAAAATGCCCCTAGGATATACTTTCAACGTGAAAGTATCTTGGTAACTCTAATTGACCTTAACATAAGCATAAAAGACTAAACCAATCCTAAAATACTCACTTTTAGCATAAAAGCATATCGATAAGCAAAATTACCAAAAATACCCCTAAATTTTTGAAAATTACATTTCATATCCTTTGAAAGACCAAACAAATATGAAAAGTTTTGAAAATCTCTATATCCCTACGCAAGGCCATAGAAATAATAAAAATCTTTAAAACTGGTAAAATATCCATTTTGCACTTAAATATGACAATTTGCTATTTAGTCCATGCATTTTTCTAAATTTTCATTTAAGTCCCTACATAATAAAACAACCTAAAAATTATAAAAATCATATGAATTTATGCATGAAAATACAGCCAACAAAGACTCGACGACCAAATACCTTACCCTAAAAAATTTCTACAATTTACAAAGTAACATCTAAACATTGTAAAATTACATCTTGACCCCTATATGATAAAATTCCAAAAAAGATCATTAAAAATCATCAAACAACAAAGAATCAACAAAGAAAGCATAGGAAAAGTATGCAAAAAGGTTCAGCCAAGCACTCTTAGCCATAAAGCATTTTTTTCATTTTTTGATGATTTAATCCTTAAATTTTTTAAAATTACAAAATGAACCCCTAAAGTGTTAAAAATGCCTATATCATGTTTGTAAACACACAAAATCAATTTCCATACAGCCATGAAGCTTTTGGCCAAGCAAGAATGGTTCTAAAAGGAAAAAAAACCCAATATTTTACAATTTTATCCCTATGTTTACTAATATTGCAAAATAGCCTAAAAAAATAAAATTATCACAAAAAATAAGCACAAATCATCATCAAAGATTCCAATCAGACTTGGCCAAAGTGGAAATCATGAAATATATGTGTACTTTGGTTAAAAAAATCATGAAAACAAGCATAAATAATTATTATTAAACTTAAATAAAAGTAAAATCATAAAATAAATACACTAATATACTAATCAGTATATTAATCATCAAAATAACATAAAAAGTAATTTAAACATCAACATAAACATAACAAAGCCAAAATCATAACAACAAGAATAATATTCTATGTAAAAAATTTAACAAAAAATAAATAAATAAAAAATTACAACAAATATAAAAGATTTCTATGTATCATGTTTAGCCTTTTAACATGGAGGAGAATCCATGAGCCTTAACATGATTGACTCCCAAAAATGAAGAATCATGAGTAAAAATTAACCAAAAAATAAAAAATTTGATAAAAAAAATCTACCTTTAAAGCTTGGGAAACATAAGAAAATTCAAGTAATTTAATTGATTTTAAGGTTTTGGCTTATGGAAGCCATTAACCTTCCATGAAAGCTTTCTCTCTTTGTTTTTCCAGAGAGAGGATCGACCAAAATGATGAAAAAAACCCTTTGGCCGTTGCCCTCCCTCATTCTACCATATTTTTTTTTGTTTTATATTAATTTGATTTGATGTTAATTAATTTTGATTTGACATAAATTAATTGCTTTTGTCATTTAGTGGCTTGTGTTATCTATGATATCATTTGTTTCTAGAGATTTTATGAGATATTTATAATATCTGTAAAATTATACCGTAAAAATTAATTAGAAAGACTAAATTATAAAAATTAAAAATTATGTGTTTGAAATAAAAATTTATATGATCAAGTTAATTTAATCTAAAAATAAACACCATTTTTAATTTACAAAAAAAAAAAAAACAAACTCATAAAATTTTATGAGAAAAACTTAATCGGGAAAAATTGTTTTATGTAAAAATGCAAAACTCATAAAAGACATTAAATTTTTTAAAAATGATTTAATATGATTTAAACAATAATATTTGAAAATTTTTGAAAATTATGAACTTAGAAAAATCTTACCAAAAAAATTTACAAGTAGAAAACCTCGTATCTCGATAATAGAAAAAATTTTAAAACTTATAAATAATTAAAATTTTCAAAACTGATTTAATATGAACTAAATAATAATATTTAAAAAATTTTTAAAATTAAAAACTTAAAAAAATCTCATCAAAAAAATTTATGGAATACAAAACCCGTATCTTGGTAATAGAAAAATTTCTAAAACACACAAAATTAATTAAAATTTCAAAATTGATTTAATATGAATTAAATAATAATATTTAAAGAATTTTAAAAAATTATAAACTAAGAAAATCTTTTCAAAAAATTACGGAATAGAAAACTTCATATTTTAGAAACAAAAGAATTTCAAAACAAAATGCAAAACTGATAAATAAAAGAAATTTTCCTGAATTGATTTAATATGAATTAAATAATAATATTTGAAAAATTTTAAAAATTATAAACTAAGAAAAATCTTTTGAAAAAAATTACGGTGTAGAAAATTCTGTATTTCTAAAAAAAAAATTCTAAAATTCATAGCAAATAAATGAATTTTGAAAAACTTATTTAATGGTAGTTGAATGTGAATATTTTAAGAATTTTAAAATTCAAAACTCAAGAAAATTACATAAAAAATTTTATAAATAGCAGAAAGTTCATATTATAGGACCGAGAAAATTTTCAAAAAATGCATTAAAAATCATAGAAAATGAATTAAATAAAACATATTATACAAAATATTAATTTATAAATGATAAAGAAGAAAATCCAAAATTAAAAATTTGAAATAAATTTATCAAAAAAAATTTCACGAGCACAATACTCGCGATACTGTGAAAAAATTCAAAATTAATTACAAATATGAGCAACTTGACGCCTTGTGGTATAAAATGCTAGCACAAATTTTTAATTAAAGAGTTCTAATTTTTTGGAGTGTATATCAGCATAAATACCATATAGATATCGGTAAAAATATACGAAGGTCAGTTTCCCAAATTTAACGAAAATTCTCAAAAACTTCCTAAAGATGAGAAATTTGACTATGATATCATCCGTAAAAATAGATTTTGAAACTTTGAAAAGAAATTATTAAAAAATAATTTTTCTCTTAAACATTCGTTTTGTATATCCAAAACTAAAGCAAAAAATATGACTTCTTTTGTTACATGAACTTATGGCTATTTAAATTATGACTAAAAAGGTCTTGGAAATGCCTTGTTCATCTGAAAAGATTGTTGCCAATAAGGATGGCCCTTAAGTTCTCGATCTCGGATATTCAAGATTATTAAAAAATAAACCCGGACGAAATTAGTTATCTACAGCTGCCCCTCTTTGACTATTGCTGAGAATCAGGAATAGGGCAAAAACCAAATAGACTAATTTTGTTTGGGTCATTAGGCTTTGAAAAATAAACTAAACTAAAAATAAAAATAAAAGCTAATTAGCCCTGAAGATAATCTTAAAATTAAATGGTGACTAGGGCGAGACCTAAGTTACAAGGAGTTGACTAGGACAAAACCATGCTAGTCAACAAATGAGAAAGGTTGTTTGGGATGAAACCATATAAGTCAACTAAAGTAAAGGGGTTAACCAATGCAAAACCTACAAGTCAATAAGGGTAAACAGTTGACTGGGGCAGAATCTATAAGTAATCAAATAAAGAGGTTAACTGAGACAAAATCGATAAGTCAATATTGGTAAAAAATTAACTGAGGCAAAATCTATAAGTTAACAAATAAACGAAGTTAACCGAGACAAAATTGACAAGTCAACATCAGTAAAAAATTGATCGAGGAAAAATCTGTAAGTCAAAAAATAAAAAAGTTGACCAAGATGAAACTGACAAGTCAACATCAGTAAGAGATTGATCAGGACAAAACCAAGAAGTTAATATAGGTAAGAGGTTGATCGAGACAAAATCAACAAGTCAAAAAATAAAAGGGGTTGACCAGGATGAAACTGACATGTCAATAAAGAAAAAATATTGATTTGGATAAAACCAACAAAGTTAACAAAGATAAAAAGTTAACTGGGATAAAACCAACAAGTCAATGAGCAAAAAAAGGGTTGATTGGGACACAGCCAACAAGTCAACAAAAATAAAAGGGTTGATTGGCACTGAGCTAACAAGTCAACAGGGAAAAAAGGTTGACCGAAACAAAGCTGATAGGTCAACAGAAACAAAAGGTTGATTGGGACAAAACTAATAAGTCAACAAACAAAAGAATTGATCAGAATAAAACCAATAAGTCAACAAAGATAAAATGTTGACCGACATAAAATTGATAGTCAACAAAGATAAAATGTTGACCGACATAAAATTGATAAAGTCAACAAAGATAAAAGGGTTGATTGGACAAAGTCGACAAGTCAACAGGGAAAAAAGGGTTGATTAGGACAAAGTCAATAAGTCAACAGGGATAAAAGGTTGACTGGGACAAAGCTGACAAATCAAAAAAAATAAAAGGCTGATTGGGACAAAACCGACAAGTCAACAGGGATAGAAGGGTTGATCGGGACAAAGCTAACAAGTCAACAAGGATAAAAGGGTTGACTAGGATAGAGCAATAAGTCAATAGGGAGAAAAGGTTGATCGGGACAAAATTAACAAGTTAACAGAGATAAAAAGGCAACCAAGACAAAGTTGACAAGTTAACAGGGAGAAAATGTTAACTGAGATAAAGCCGACAAGTCAACAAAGATAAAATGTTAATCGGGATAAAATAAAAAAAGTCAACAAAGATAAAGTGATTGATGGGACAAAGCTGACAAGTCAACAAAGAGAAAAGGGTTGACTGAGATAAAGTTGACAAGTCAACAGGGATAAAAGATTGATTAGGACACACTCGATAAGTCAACAGATAAAAAGTTGACTGGGATAAAGCCGACAAGTCAACAAGGAGAAAAGGTTGACTTAGACAAAGTAACAAGTCAACAAAGATAAGAAATCGACTGAGATAAAATCGACAAAGTCAACAAAGATAAAAAGATTGACTGTGACAAAGCCAATAAGTTAATAGGGAGAAAAGGGTTGATTGGGATAAAGCTAATAAGTCAACAGGGATAAAATATTGACTTAGATAAAGCTGACAAGTTAACAACGATAAAAAGTAAACTGGGATAAAGTTGACAAGTCAACAAAGATAAAGGGTTGATCGAGACCAAACCAATAAGTCAACAAACAAAAAGGTTGATCAGGATAAAACCAACAAGTCAAAAAAAATAAAATATTAACCAGGATAAAATTGACAAAGTCAATAAAGATTAAAAGGTTGACTGAAACAAAGCTAATAAGTCAATAGGGAGAAAAGAGTTAACTGGGACAAAGTCGACAAGTCAATAGGGATAAAAGGTTGACTAGGATAAAGTTAACAAGTCAACACAGAGAAAAGGTTGACTAGGACAAAGCTGACAAGTTAATAGGGATAGAAGGGTTGACTGGGACAAAGCCAACAAGTCAACATGGATAAATAGGTTGATTAGGACAGAGCTAACAGGTCAATAGGGAGAAAAGGTTAACTGGGACAAAGCCAAAAGGGTAATGGAGATAAAAGGTTTATCAAGACAAAACTAACAAGTCAACAAATAAAATGGTTGATCGGGATAAAACCAACAAATCAACAAAGATAAAATGTTGACCGGGATAAAATCAACAAAGTCAACAAAGATAAAGGGTTGACTGAGACAAAGTCGATAAGTTTACAAGGAGAAAAGGGTTAACTGGGACAAAGCAGACAAGTTAACAAGGGTAAAAGGTTGACTAGGACAAAGTTGACAAGTTAATAAAGATAAAGGGTTAAATGGGATAAAGCCGACAAGTTACTAAAGAGAAAAGATTGAATGGGACAAAGCCAAAAAGTTAATAGGGATAGAAAGGTTGACTAGGAGAAAGCCAACAAGTTAATAGGGATAAAAGGGTTGACTGGGTTAGAGCAATAAGTTAATAGGTGGGTTAGAGCAACAAGTCAACAGATAGGTTAAAACAACAAGTCAACAGAGATAAAAGGGCGACCGAGACAAAGTTAACAAGTCAATAAGGTGAAAAAGTTGACTGAGACAAAGTTGACAAGTCAACAAATATAAGGGTTGGTTAACATTTGAGACTTAATCAATTATCAGGATGAAGCATTTAACTGACTTAAATCCTACTCCACTTACTTTGTGATAGGATTGCATGAAGAGGTGATAAAAACACTTTTAAATGCTTTGAATATCATTATCAAAGTATTGAAAACATATTTTTGGATGTTTTGAATATCACCACCGAAGCTTTGAAAATAGTTTCCTTGACGAAAACTTTTGAATGCTTTGAATATCACCATTAAAGTTTCTTCAAAGCCTTCTTCATCTACCTTACCATAGGATCGCGTGAGAAGGTGATAGATTTGTTTAGAGAATCATTCAATCTTTCTTCAAAAGTCATCAAATATTAAATATTAAATTAGTGTTCATTGATTCAGTGATATAACTTATACAATTGGATAAATATCTGCTCAAAGCATATTTGCTTACTTCTATGAAATCAAGAGAAGCATCATACTTCATTAAAATCCTAGGATTTATGGAATGAGATCACCTTTTCATTCTGACCTTGGAAAAAATTATCAAAACCTATGAAAATTCTAAAATAATTTCAACCATGGTTTTTCCAATATCAAGGATAATGGATATGTTATCTTTATCATGATGTTAAAACTTTCTTGTGATGGATGATCACCATTTGGGACTTCTCTGAATAAGACGAAGAATAAATTTAGAGGCACAAATAGGTGACACTACTAAAATTTATCCTGAATAAATTGATACAACAAAGTCAAGGTTTGCCAAGACCAAATTCAGATGGATGTTCGTTTAAAAAATTCCTTGAAAGATAAACAATCAAGTTATAACATCCTTTTAATCTTTAAATACAATAGCCTGATTGGTGTTAAAATAATGCTAGTAAACACCAAGACTCAAAGGATTGATTTGAAAGGCTTTTGGTAAGCATTAATTCTCAAGGTTAGGTACAAAGTTCTAAAAGGTTATTTTAAAAGGAATCAATGTTAGGGCATTTGACTCAACCTTTTATTGAGGTTATGAAATTTTTAAAGGTTTGGGGTCAGTTTTGAATTAGGATGATGGGTTCTCTCTGATTGGTGACTATTTTTGTTGATTTAGGAGCAACATCATATTATTAAAAACTCAAAAATCATTCAAAAAGATGAAATTTTAAAGAGTTTCCTAGGAACAACCTGACAGCCTAGATAGCTATGTCTGATCAAAATGGACTTTGTTAGGTTCGTAATGTAGGCCATGGTTAGGGTTTAGAAAAAAAGGATAAATAGGCGCAAATTAAGTGTTTAAGGGTGATGAAATCAAAGATCAGTTCTTTTCAGAAAGAGTTGATTTTAGCATGTTTTTCAAGATGAATAAATCTTTTTTCTTTAATAACTTTTGTTTTCTTCAGTTTATTTATTTCTCTTTATTTTTTTCTTCAAAACTTTCATCGTTCTTTGTTCTAAAAGAACTTAAAATTTTCTTTATTCTTCACTTGGAATATTTAAACTTGAAATTCAAACTTTTTTCTTTCAAAATTTACTTCATGATGTCTGATTTGTTTTTCTCATAACTTTCTAATGGAATCTGCCCCTTCTAATCTTGAAGCTTTACTTCACTTACCCCCTAATGTAGAGGGTGATCCTTGATTAAGGTTTAAGGAAAAAAAATCAATCAAGCTCAAAAGAGACTGCAAATGGAATGATTTTCTATATTTAAGAAAAGATAGAAAAAGAAGGCCATTTTTCATTTCAAACATAGCCATTTGAATTGGTCAAGCATTTCACTAGGAAAAAAAGGTTATTTTTTTCAAAATCATTTTGAATACTTCAATAACATGATGCTGCACTCAATAAAGGCTTAAAGTATGCCCTTCAATATGATTGGCTTCACAGCCACCAATGACTGGTTGAGCCTCTAAGAAAGAAAATCATATTAGCCAGGAAAAGATTTCAGATCTCATACCTTATGTATAAAAAATTAGTTTGAAAAGTTTTGCTTGAATAAAAGGAGATTTTGGCTTATGTTCACTCTCATTCTTCCTGAATTGAGGATTTGGAAGAGTGACATGAAAATTATGGCAAAAGATTATCAAAATAAGGGAAATCTCAAAATTATTATCATTATTTTAACACATGTCAAACTATCGATATCTGAATCTTTTAAGAGCATAACCTATTTGTTTGACCTTCAAGGAATCCATGTATTGACGTTCCACATGCCTAGCCTTTATGAACTTTGGATGATCCAAAGGGCCAAAGTGCACTCGACTTAAAAATATGATGATATTTAACATGAAGGAGTAAAAGATTGTCGGATGAATCGCTCATCCGACTAGTCTTGGATGGCCACCATGAAGTGGCCATAAACTTGGACTTACCACCGATCATTTTAAGTTAGGCATGACCGGATGCCTAATGAAAATAATACCATAGATTTATTATTTTAGGTTCGGGAGTTGGTTACATGTGGGGAAGGATTAGCACCCCCACAATGACCAAAAATCAGTACCATCTAACTATATCTTACTTGAATCTCAATTTCCTCAGTTCCATTTTTATCAATATTTAAACATAATTCCTTCTAATGCATGAAATTTTCTAAAGATATGAGTCCAGGTTTTAATGAAAATTTTATCACCTATGTACCTTGGAGAGGTGAGAAACATAGGGGTTTTTGATGAAAATAATCTCCAGATGGATTTAAAAAATCACATATTTCATGTCTGGCACTAGAGAAATACTGACACAAGATATCATTTTATGATTTTAAAAATGATTTTTGAAGCATGAATGCTCGAGGCCCCCACAAAAGGAAACATATTAGTAAGATAGGAAAAAAACAATAAATAAATCCACATAAAAATAAACATAAAAAATACATAAAAAGAGGGATGACTGAAATGTATCTCATAGTTATCTTTGATTATTGATGAATAACCGAGATGACAATGTTAAGACATGTCAAAATCGATGGAAATTTAAGGAGAAAAAGGTTTTGATGACTCGAGAAAGAGAAAAGCTTAGATTTTAGAATGGATATAAAGAGCGAGATAGAGTATCCCCTAAGAAAAGTGAGGTTAAAGTATCCCTAAAAATGAAAGTTTGATATTTGATTTGAGGTAAAAATAGGGTTGGAGTATCCTTCAGAGTAGTAGGGTTAGAGTATCCCTGAAAATGGAAATTTGATGTTATTTTGAGGTAAAAATGGGGTTGAAGTATCCCTCAGAGTAATAGGGTTAGAGTATCCCTAAAAATGAAAATTTAATGTCACTTTAAGGTAAAAGTGAGGTTAAAGTACCCCGATTTATGTCATTTTGAGGTAAAAGTGGGGTTGGAGTATCTCCTCGAAGTAATGAGCTTGGAGTATCCCTGAAAATGGAAATTTTTGACGTTCAAGAGGAATGGGTCATTTTTTTGGATAAGGGGATCTTTAAAAATTGAGAGCTAAAGGTTTGGCTAAAATATTCCTCTTTTGTTTAGCCTTGGTCCGAGTCTAAAGGACTTAATTCCTGGGAATAAGCCGAGTAGATTATAAGGCATTCGAATGCCTCAACAAAAGCGTTTCAAAAATTGGGTTAGAAATAAAGGACAGTGTTGCATTGTTTCTTTTTCTAAATTTATTCTGAGCTTATCCAAGGCTCCGGAGGGGTAAACGAGGTACCATTGGAAAGGTAACTTGATGAAGATTAATGTAAAAAATTTCCAAAAATCCTAGAAAATCACTTTTTGGTGGAATTTATTTTTGAATTTCAACATGTCTTGACATTGGCAGCATGTACGGGGTAAAGGTATGATGGACTTTGAAAAATCATTTTAGATTCATCCAAAATTATTAAAATACGAATAATACCCTTTCGAAAAGGGAATTTCATGAACTCTATGAGAAAAATATTCAAGGGATTCAAAATGTTGTGTGCTAGGCCAAAATAGCCTGAATAGTAGACTGCTCACTGGATCTAGGGGTTCCAGATAGCGAAGATTCAAAAAATCATAAATATTTCATCCGAGATGATCTGAAGGTAAATGAGATATCGTTGGAAAGGTAATTCAAAACCCCTTAAGGGAAAAATACCAATTCATTTCGGTTGATTTTTAAATAAATTTTCAAAACCAGACTGCTGTGCTGCCAAAACAAAATAGGGGAAGTGTTCAATATTTTTGGTTTTTCATTGGGTTGAGCTCAGGCCATGGACGTTTGAACAGCTGTAACCAAGATGAGGGGTTAACATGGGCGTCATGAGTTCATTCTATAGTGCTCAAGTAGTTTGGGATGATGGAATAACCCATTGATGATGGAATAACCCATTGACCATGCCATCATAAGGGTGTTTGGCTAAGGACCAAGGATTCACATTTTTCAACTAAAAGACTTTATTTCATTTTTTGAAAACCAGTATTCTTATACTTATTCTTCCATGAATCCAAAACTGAATACTTGCTTTGCCCCCCAAGGTTGGAAAGCCAACTTCCTAAAAATCTTAAGCTCATGTTATTCTCCATGTGTGGGAGATAGGATGTGCTTAACTTGGGGATATTTTTTTTAAATAAGGTTTTCTAGCATTCAAACAAGCATATCAACATAAACAAAGTGCCAAAAATAAAATATAGAACATGGAGAACATATATGCACAAGCAAAGATGACATTTTTCATTGAAAAGATAAAAAGAATGCATAGAGATGATAGATAGATGCATGAACATACTTAGGATGAACATGTTTAAAAAAAACTTTGCTAAAAAAAGGCATTTTTATTTCATGGAACTTATCAAGCTGCTAGGAAATGTATGGGCATACTTATGACATGTTAAGATGCATGCTTTAAACATGAGATGAAGATGTGGATGTGGAAGGAACATGGAAAGGTTACATAGACAGAGGCTATTATGGTGATGAAAATGCAAAAGAGCATGCTTAATTAACCAAATAGCATGAAGTACCAAGAAGAACATCCAGATCTTAAACTACTATAACCAAAGCCACAAAAATGCATGAGAGTCCTAAAAAGGCCATAAAAACATAAAAAAGGTTTACTAAGATGATGTTAATGACAAAACAGAAACTACAAAGATCAAGGTAGAAGGGATATACCAAAAAACTTGAACTTCCCTTTGTCTCAAAGTGTGGCGGTAGGCTTAATTTCTTCCTTCTTTTGTTATTATTCAGCAAGAAAAGGATGAAAAGAGGTAGCTTTTTGGTGGTATGGTTGATAGTGAGGCTTTTTAAAGGTCAAAATATTTGGAAAGTTGGGTTCTTTCAGGTTTTCCAATGATGGTTTAGGGTAGCTATAGGAATGGAGTATGAAAGTCAATGAAACAGTTTTTTGGAAGTGTTTTTAGGGCTGAGAATGCGAGAGAATTTTTAGGAATGGCTCTAGGGTTTTTGGTAGGAGGCTTTCTTTTTTGTCTTTAGAAGAAGTCCTCATGCTGAGCTAGCCATGTCCCTCTTTATCTTTATGCTCATCCAATGGCTTTAGGAGACAAACCAAGGGCATTGTTGGGTTTCTTCTCTGCACAAGGAGACTTTTAGGTAACATGCTCAGTTTGCACCACTATTGCTATTGGTTCTATCATGCTAAGAAAGAAATCAGAAAGGATGTAACAGTTTCCCAACTGCTGATATACCTGCCACTCTCTTATCACCATACCTCTTATGAAAGTAACCTTTGGCATTGGTCACCTCAGCCCTAAACTTGTTTAAATCCAGTCATTAGCCCAAAGTCAAGGTTTGTAATGCTTTATGACAGTTTGTTGGTGCTAAAAACATGTTTGAATCAGATTTTTGAAGGTTGAAAAATGGTCTGAGAAAGGCAAAATGCCTTACTGCATCGATACAAAGCATTTGTATCGATACACAAGGCAATTTTTATTCTGAGTATCGATATAAAGAAGTGTGTATCGATACTAAGAACAAAAATTATTTCCAGTTTTAAGACTTTAGAGCCCTATATCAATGCTTCATGGACTTGTATCGATACTCATGCTTGTGTATCGATGCATTTCACCAAAAATCATAACTTTGGCTACTGCCAAGACTTGTATCGATACAATCATGCTAGGTATCAATACCACACCTTAGCTATTGATACCAAACCCTCATATATCAATACTAAACATGGAAAATCAAAATTTTGGTAATGTGAAAGTCTCGTGATAGTGTTTAAGCACCAATATGACCCGCACATACCTTAGGCTCCTCAAGTTATCTTATCTTGGTCACAAAGAGATGAAAATTGCATACTCACCTAAATAACTCCAATGACACCCTAAAAATAACCTTTGATGCCTCATTTTTGCGTTTTTTCTTAAGGCAGTCCATAGGTCGCTCGGCGATCGTCACCCAGTTTTATTTTTATTTTTTTATTTTGTCACCTTTTACCTAACTCCTAAGATACCATAAACTGCTCCATACAAAATAAGGTGTCTACACATAGAAAAAAACATTTGGGTGTGGAAAGTCTATAATGATGAAAGGTCTATAGCTAAATGTTTAGGAGAATTATATATGCAAAAGTTAAGGACTTTTCTAAGAGAGCTTAAACTAATAGTGATCACCTACCAAAAAAACAATTTCCAAAATGTTCTCATTATCCTAAATATTGGAAATCATTATGAACAAAATTCATGGTTAGTGAAGTATGCATACTATTTACAAATCAAAATTCATTTTATAGGAAATGTACAAAATTTTGAAGTCGAGATAGAAATTGCCCTTGATTGGCATATTACCAAAAGGTTATGACCCATAGATTAATTAGCCTTAATAGTCGTCCATACGCTTCTAGAATTTTACTGAATTGGCATCCTCTATGGCTGAACTGTAGGTAAGATAATGGAACATTAAGAGGTGCATCAAAATCTAAGTCCTCAAAATTGAGAATTCCACAAGATGCATGGTTATTTCCTTTCATCATAATCATGCCATGAACATAGACATTATATGAGACTTGATTCTTTAGTAGATTTTTTGGTGAAAAAGATGAATCCAAAAGCTTATTGCATGGAAAAGAATAATCCAAGTAATTTAAGTTAGAATTTATAGTAGCTTATGATCTCATACCAACTATGCTGATACTCTGAATTATCTTCACATTGAACAGCATGCATCAATTGATGGAATCCTTAAATAAAAAGTTTTGCAGCCTGATGCTCAAATTATACCACCTTGGGTAGGGACCTTTCCAAGTTTTGTTGGAATAGTAGAGATCAATCTAATTCTGTTGAGGTTGCTTAACAATGAAAGGCTAGGGTCAAGGACATCATCCGAATGGATTTCCTTGTTTTTTTGAATTCTTAGGGTCCTATCAGCTATGTTATAATTACTTTCTGATCCCATAGATGCTGCTTGTCATCCCTTGGTTAGCATGAATGTGTATTATGGGACCAGCTTCCATATACTAAAAACCATAAAGTGGTTGCCTTTTAGCTTGCACTTCCCCAGATCTTCGACAGAAGTGTTACTATGATCCGTGACTATTTGTAATAATAACATTTTTTTAGTTATGGTTTTGCTTTTGTAGGACCTTTCATTCTTGTTAATGTCAAGGACCCTAATTTTATGTTTATGCAACGATATTTACATTTGTCCCTTATGAAAGGGAACCAAAATTAGTGTCAACTGAATGTATATCTTAAATTTTAAAGAATTGTCTTTAAGCTTGTACTTCCTTGAATCCCTGATAGAAGTATAAATAATATTTTATTGGGTGCAAACAAACTTGCTTGTTCTAAAAAACTTCATTGAGCTTGCAGTTTGTGATGTCTTCCATTTCATGATTCATGTTACTTTGCCTTAAAAATGAAAAAGGAACTTAAATCAGTATGCATGAATGCATATGTCTTGTCAACATTTATCTTTATTATTATCCATGTATGTATGATAATAAATGAAAAAAATGTATGAATGAACAAATATATAAATGAGTGAATGAGACCTGATTCAATAGACATAAAAACTATTGTAGAAGTAGGAATCTAAGGAATTTGAGTTATGACCCAACAGCATTGTTCCACTTACCAAAATTCTCTACGTCATCCACTGATTGTGGTCATACATAGTCATATTTACAAAATTCAAAAGCAAAGTAACAAAAAGAATTGCTGTTGCAAATATTACATTTTCCTAACTGTGTTGTGCTTCTAAAAGATTTTTGAGAACCCTAATCATTCATTTTTTCATTCATTTTTTAACCCTATATTCATAAAATCTAACAAGTAGCCCAAAAAGTTATCTTCACAATTATTTGATTTCCCCTGTATTCTAATACTTCTAATATGTGATCTTTTTTCTTTCATGTAAACCTTCAACCATTTTTATCAGTCTATCGAGTAGATTTTCCATTCCACAGACTTTATGGTTAAACTCTTCTTAGATGAACATGAACATATTGACCTTTGCCTCTAAATTATCACCCATCTCTTAATTCTTGAAATATAATAAATAAAACGAATTAATACATTATGGAAATTATGAATGCATGAACATATAAGAATGTGAACTTTGCAGGTGCATGAATGAATTTATAAGTTTCCATGGGATACATATAAATGTGATGCCAAGAATAAAAAAAACTCTTTTGTAATATAACAAATTAATGAAAGTAAAATATATCATAATAACATAACATATTATTAATAATATGAAGAAACTCAAATCATAATAGTAAAGGGTTAGAAGTGTTCCCCCATGTGTAACTAATTTGGTATCCTCTAGAATTAGGTATGGCTCTAACTAGGTGAGTCTTCGATAGCTCATTACATAAGGTTTCGATTAGACAACTAAATAGGTTCTCGAATTGTTCCTCAAGTTCGAAAAGAACTGACAAGGTACCCTAATCCTTACCTATCACGGGTGTATGTCGAAAAGGGTTCAATTCAAGTGTTAGTATCTTCCATGCCCATAACGAGGCTAACACCTTGGGCAGGCATAGGAATTTACACCCGGTAAGCTTTTCATTGGCCTAGATAGAGCCTAACACCTCAGAAGTAGAGCTACTTCACCCCCTCCTAAAATATTGGATACCTATGCCCCTTTCTGTATATTTGGAAGATAACTAATGCATATGCATCTGCATAATGTGTGCGGGGGAACAACTTACCTTTTATGACTTAACACTTTCAAAAATAGTAAAAACCCTTATCCTAAATTCCCCTAAAAATAATGCTATAAAGGAAAAAAAGTGTTAGTGAAAAATTATGAAGAATATATACTAAAATTTATAAGTCAAAAATACAATGAAAAAATTATTTTGAAATTGTCGAGAATTTTTGTTAAATATTGGTTGAAACAAAGTAATCAAAATTTAGTTAAAATGTAATTAATTTTAGGCCTGATTCTCTAGCTTTCCTCAACGAAGTTGCCAAGCTATCGCGACATGGCTCGAATACGAATCCTGACCAGCCCGACTTAAAATGGCAAATGTATCCATTATTTCTCTATAAATTGTTAGCTTTGAATTAATCTTAATTTTGATATAACTAAAACTTAAGCTTAATTAGCTGGCGTTTAATTATTTTCAAGATTAGTATTTTTCCATGAAATATTTTGTAAACACTTTGAAAAATATTAGAATATGTTTTAACTTCTTTAAGAACTCAAAAATATGTTTTTAATACATATTTTTATATAAAACATTTTTTAGATAAATTTTACATGTTTTACAGCCATGAAAAACCTTTTAAAATTGATTTTCATGTGAATATATCGATACACTATCTGTATGTATCGATACAATACTTAACAATAGCTAAACAACCTTAAAATGCAGCGATCACTATTCATGTATCAAGACAGAGCATTCTGTATCGATATAGGACTATTCACGTATTAAGACAGAGCATTCTATGTCGATACAGGACTATTCATGTATCAAGATAGATCTTTCTGTATCGATACAGGACTATTTAACAATCATATTTTTGGCCGTTAAACACAATGTATCAATACCCACTTAATTGTATCGATACAAAGGCATGGGGAAAAATGGGAAATGATATTTTGAAGGCTCCAACGGCTATATTCCCTCAACAAATGTTCAAATGGCTAGAATCATGATCAAGGCTATAAATAAGCCACCCCAACACCTTCAATAAGAAGAAGAAACAAGAGATTGTGCTTAGAGTCATATCTTTCATTTTTTCCATCTTTTTTGCTAAGTAGTTTATCTTTGTATAGGATCAATTCTTCCTATTTTTGTATTCTTTATTTTGTATCTTTAGATACATATTCCTTTAAGCCAAAATTCTTGTAAACACCTAACCTTTAGAGGTTTTATTTGTTTACACTTAAATCCTTGTAAAAATGGGAGGTTACTACTTAGCTATTGAAAAATAGAGAAGGTTTCTACTTAGCCTTCAAAAGTAATGAAAGAGGGTTCTATATTAGCCATAAAAGATAGGGGGTAGAGGTTTCTATCTTAGCCTTGAAAGATAGGGAATGTAAAGGTTATACCTTGTCCTTGAAAGGTAATCAATTCAAGTTAGTGAATTATGGAAATCCAAGGGAAGTGAGGCTGAGGTAAAGGATGTAGGCAGTTAAGGCCGAACCTTTATAAATCATCGAGTTTGCTTCTTTTTTCCTTTTCCTTTAATTATTGATTTTTATTCACTAACTTGCACTCTAAAGTTTATTATTTAGATTTCTTAAGTTTATTTATCAAAGTTTTAATTTACTAAAATTTGGAGAAATTAATTCACCCCCTCTTAATTTCATTCACCACTAAAAGGTCTAACAATTGGTATCATAGCTTGTGTCTCATTCTTATAAGCTTAAAATCCTTGAGCAAAGATCCGTAAAAAACCAAACAAATGGCTAGGGTTAATATTTTCGGCATGAGCCAAGAAGGACATTTAATCATGAGGCCTCCTCTCTTTAATGGTGATGATTATGCTTATTGGAAGACAAGGATGAGGCTATTTATCCAAGCAAATGATTATCAAGTTTGGAAGATAATTATGAAAGGCCCTTTTATCCTAACAAAGATGATAGGTGACCTTGCAGTTCCCAAGGAAGAATGGGAATAGGATGAGAAAGACACTAAGATAGCTCAACTCAATGCCAAGGCCATGCGTACACTTTTTTATGCATTAGGCCTCAATAAGTATAATAGGGTGTCTTTGTGTGATAATGCCAAGGAGATATGGGATAAGTTGGCTATCACACATGAAGGGACTAATCAAGTCAAAGAGTCTAGGATAAGCATGATCACTCTTGATTATGAGATGTTCAAAATAAAACCAGAGAAGAGCATGAAAGAGATGTCCGATAGATTCACAGACATTATAAATGGCTTGAAGGGTCTCGAAAAAATGTATCCTAACAAGAAGATGGTCAAGAAAATGTTGAATAGCCTTCCTAAGTAATGGGAAGCAAAAGTGACTGCAATTAAAGAATAAAAGGACTTCAATCTCCTTGCCTTAGATGAGCTCATCAGATCGCTCCTTACATATGAAATGAAGATAAATCATTGAAAGGAGCAACCAAGAAAAGTTAGAGTTGCATTGAAGGCTTCCATGAGTGAGGAAGAAGATGGCAATGATGAAGATGGTGAAGATATAGAGATGATCATATTTGCCAAGAAATTCAAGAAATTCATGAAGATAGATAAGGGCAAATCATCCCAATCTAAAAAGGTTAACAAGGTGGTGTGCTACAATTGCAACATATTAAGGCACATCAAATCCGATTGCCCATTATTGAAAAAAAAAGGAAAAGGCATTTGTAGTAACTTGGAGCGATAGTGACCTTCCGATGATGATGACTCCAAGGAAGACCAAATTGGCAACATTTGTTTCATGGCTCTTGATGAGCCCAAGGTAACCTCCAATTCTCCAAATTTAAATTCATATACATTTGATGAGTTACAAGATGCTTTTGATGATCTTGTAGTTGAGTTTAAGGAAATGAACTTTAAACACAAGAAAATGATTTCAAAAAATTAAAAGTTGAAAATGATTTATTATTGAAATGAAAACTTGTTTTAGAGAATGTAAACAAAGATCTGAAAAATGATTTTAATGACTCCAAGCAAAGAATTAACATTTTAGAGAAAGCTAATTTTGATTTGAGAAGAAAAATTGAAAGCTTGGAACAAGAAAAGAAAATCATTTTTGATAAATCTTTTTAAGTTTATATGACCAAGTGCTCACATTGCAATTTTTAGGGTCATAATTTGCATACTTGTCCTATTAAGAAAATGACACAATTTAAAGTTAGGCAAGTATGGATTCCTAAGGAAACAAGAAGCTTTGAGACTAAAATTCAAGGACCCAAAGCAATTTGGGTACCAAAAACCAAGTGAAAGTTTCTTGTAGGTGTGTTAGATCATTAAGGAGAAATACAATACAAATAGATGCTCTAGACACATAAAGAAGTGTAATGGGTAACCTCTAAGCTTTAAAATTTAAATATGTGTATTAGTTATTCATGTTGTGTTTATTAATGCTTTATTGAATAATGTTTTTAATTGGTTTCATGAAAATTCATGTTTTACATCTTGAGCAACTATGAGCTTAAATGTGCTTGCATTTGAAGATTTAGTGCTTGATATGTTAAATCGATTCGTGAAATGTTGCTATGAAGCATAATTTAAGAATGATTTATACATAAAAGGTTGATTTTGATAAACTTCATGCCATAAGTCATTAAAAAGCTCTATTGCATGATAAAATTATATGCATATACCTAAGGGGAGCATTTAGAGCTTACTTATAAGATATGATGCCATAAACATGCATTAGCAAGTTCTTAAGTTTCTTTAATGCTTTATACTCAATTATGCTTGCATGAGACTTAAGATGATCGATTATGTTATAGTTAATGATTTATGGCTCAAATAAATTTGGTAAACATTGAAAATACTTTTTAGACTTGTGCATATGTGGTTTGAATGAAAATCTTTTAGTTGCATATTACTTTACTTGTGAGACCAAATATGCTAATTCATTCTAACTTGATTTTAAAAGTTATTCTAATCCGAACTTTGATTATTCATATGAGTTTTAAATGCTTAAATTCAAAAGTTTGCATTAGAATATAAAATGATGGGTTTTGCAATGCCAAATTGCATATTTTTCTAAGAATTTTTTTAAACACTTAAAGCATGTATCGATACTTAGAGTCTTGCATTGATACAATGAACAAAAACCCAAAAAAACCCAACATGTATCGATACAATGAACTTTGTATCGATATAAAAGGCCCCTATATTGATACAAGCAGTTAATTTTGGCTAATTTCATTTTTTTTTTAGCTTTTAAATGCAAAATTATTCTCCTTAATGAGTTTTCATGATTTCTAAACCTTGATAAACATTGTTTCATAACTCATCACATGCTTAAACACATATTTAATTCATTGATGAATATTTCACAAATCAAGTATATTAAGTCCTCATATTGCCTCATAATGCTCAAAAATACAAATTTTTCTATACATCATTATTATTATTATTTTTTGCAATAATTAGTACCATATACGCTTAATGTTCATCATTCATCAATATTTGGTATCATTTATTTTCAATTTCATTAAGCTCATAGAACATCTTTCATTCCTAACAAAACCTAAGCTTGTTGAATATTCTTTTATAATTAAAATCTTGGTACCTCTAAGATTGTTTATAAGTTTTGCAAGGTTCATGGTGATAAATCCATCCCTGAAAGAACAAATACTTGCATAGCAAAGGAAGCAAATTAAGCATACAACCTTTTCAATTCAAACCAAAACCATCAAGGAATGCTCAAATACTAGAAATGATGATCCTCCAAGTTATAATGAGCATATCATCAAAGTTTGGTAAGGTTGGTAAGGTTAAAGTAATCATTAAACAAAATGCTATTAAATTCTTTTTCTTTAGCATTATGTTTGCTGACATACATGAGTCAATTATATATAATTGGTATTCTAGTATGTAATGT
>JBBYHM010356405.1:0-22109 GCA_038381775.1 Adansonia rubrostipa | reverse complement strand
TAATTTAATAATTTTCTTTTATTAAGTTTATAAATATAAATAATTTAACTTAGTTTTTAAAGTTTACACTATAATATGATATATATGTATTGTTTATATGATAAAAATTATATAATACATTAAATATAAAATAAATATATATAATGTAATAGTAAAATGGGTCAGACCGGGCCGAGCTCGGGCTTTGAAAGTTGAATCCAAGGCTTAGTCCATTTTTTAATCGGGCCTAATATTTTTGTCGAAGCCCATTTTTCGGGCCTAATATGTTTATCCAAACCCTCTCAAATATCGGGTCGATCTTCGAGCTTAGACGGATAGCCCAAACTTTGAGCAAGTCTAGGGGGGACCGGGAAGGTTTTACACGGGGACTCCTAGAATTGCAACAACTCCTAGAATTGCAACAAATGTGTTTTTTTTATCTTCTTGAATAGCCCATCACAATTATAGTACAAAGTATGGTAAAAACTTCATGTATGGATAGGATCACCATACATTTTTTCTCGTGATCTTGAAACCATATTAATAGAAAGTTTTGTTTTTAAACTTTTTTTTTATTTATTTTATGATGAAATTGTGCAAGTTTTGATGTATATACATGAATACAATATGAAAACCACTTGAATTTCTTTTGGAATAGAAAATAAAAATAAAAATAATATTGATTTAATATAATGATACTACAACAAATTCATTTTTATTGGTATTTATAAGTGTCAGTAAAAAATTATAAAACAACCCTAATCATATTGTCTGTAGTTCTTTGATTATCGATCCTATTCATATTGTATATAGTTTTTTATTATCGATTGACCGTCGACTAAGCGATTGTCAGTGAAATGTTTTTGAAGAGCTTAACTACCGGAATAGTGTTTTTAATAGATTTTAACTTTCAATAATTGCGTTATTAATTGAAATTTAAATTATTTCCAGCTAAAACACATTATGCTCTAATTGGTAAAGTGTAGAAACCAAATCAGGAAAAAATTTCAAATCACCACTCATCTCAAATCAGCTTTTTTATACTAAAAGAACTTCAACTGGAAAATTAATTGGACAAATTTTGTTGGCGGTCTAGGTACCAGTTCAAAATTTGAATTTTAGTTCCCTCACTATAATTTATATAAATATAATCCTCTTATTATATTATTTTAAAATTTTCAATCTAATTAATAATGATATTACTGTTCTTCCATTAAAAATGTTGACATAGGGATTGACTCGCTAATGTAGTCGTTGACTTGTTGGCGTGGTAAGCTTAGATAGCAAAGTTTTTCGAGCAACTAATGACACGGAATATTTTTTCACGCAGCTTACTAACTTGAAAGATTAAATGATGTTATTAGTCCATGTACTTACATCAAAATGTGGATTCTATGATGATTTTAAAAAATTTTTGCGCCTAAATTTTTCAAGATTTTAAATTTTGATCTAATCTTAAAAATGTTAAAAAATAATTAAAAATATTCACATTATTATAAAATTTATTCAAATAGCAATATTTTATAAATACTTATTATTTAAATAATGAAATGTATTATTTTTTGTTAATATTGATTATTTATTTTTAATAGAAATATTTAAAATTAAAACACTAAGTCCTTTTTATTTAAAATTTTAAAATGTTTTTAATTGAAATTAAATAAAGTAGTTTTTATTAACATAATAATAATACCTTTTCGAATCAAATTAAGTTTGAAAATAAAAATCATGTCCAATATATGGTTCGAATAAAATTAAATTCACAAGTTTGGCTAGTACCTTAACTAATAAATAACTCTCTTTCTTAAAATTTTGAAAAATAATCTTCAGAAAAAATATTTCACTTTCAGTTTATCAATAAATTATTTTACCAAATAAACATTAGAAAATGTAAAAATCATTTTTTTAAAATCATTCTGTGCAAAATAGATGGAGCTTTAAGCAGATGCTTTTTTTAAAATTTATGCTACTATAACATGAAATTTATTTTCACTTAATTTCCTCATTGTTTTAAAAATTTTATCATTTAATCAAGTTTTCTTATAATTTTTGTGCTAATTTTGTCTATGGAGTTATTATTTTTCAATACTTGAGATTTGGTTGATTTTTATTTTTTGTTTATCATTATTGTCTAAGTATAATTTATAAATCAACTAAAGTATGCCTTCTTTAATAGTATAAATATTTTTAATATTTTTCTAGTAAATTCTTTTAATTTACAAAATCTATCCTACTAATACTATTATTTAAATATTAATATAAATATAATGAAATCTCTCTATAATGTCAATACTTTCAACTATTTTTTAACATTTTAAAGATTATATGCAAATTTGAAATCTCAAAAGTATAGGAATAAAAAATTTTCAAAATTATTGTTCATATTGGTATAAGTACAAGGACTAGTAGCACCATTTACCTAAAAATTTTGCTGATTAAGCTTTTCACATGAGTCAACGGTCATTTTAGCAAGTCCAATATTTTTAACAAAAGAAAAGTAGCAATGTTATTAATTAGATCGAAAAGGATAAATTTATATAAATTATAGTAAGACTAAAACTTAAATTTTGCATTAGTACAAGTATCCTAAACAAAATTTGTGCAAATTAATTTAATTGACTGATCTAGTAAAACATGCAAAAAGGCTAATGCAAAAAAAAAAAAAAAAGACTAAGAAAATAAGTAAGAAATAAAAAAGAAAAAACAACATATGAATCATGTTATCAATGGTGATGAAAGGATCATTAATAGAAACAAGCTCAACATCTTTACTTTGGAGAGCAACTCTAGCAATCAAATGCTTGATCCTTTCAAATACTTCACCAAACACCAAAACAAAATGAGATCCATAATTTTTTAAAAGAAGTTTGATTCTATTTTTTATGTTTTGCATTATTTTTTAAAATGGAGTAAAATATGAATTTAGGGAATTTTTTTTGAAATAGATAGAGTTAAATATAAAGCTAGCAACAGTTTTGTTCGGGATAAATGCCTCTCAAATGATTGCTTTTGTTGGTGACGTTCTAATGCTAGTGATGAGTTTGAAACACTTTAGGATCACCAAAGAAACGACGAACCCCATTTTTTCTTTAAGGTGTGCTTAATTGGGTGAAAAAGTAGAATGACAGATAAAGAAGGATGGAAAAGTAAAAAGAAAATGAACCCGAGTCCGCTTAGTTGAAAAGAAAAGTGAAAAGAAAAAAAAGTGAAAATATTTTCATTTTCCACACCTATTAACAAAAATAAATCATTCCAAATTGGAAAGCAAAGAAGAAAGAAAATAAGAATGGTATATGTCAGGTGTATATATTTATAAGATTACCCATAATTTTTTAAAATTTATTTTTATCTTAATTTCTAATGGATCTAATAGTAAAACAATATACTTTTATTTTCTTTCTTCTCATTTTTTAATCATATCAAGCAATGAGAAGAAAGAAAAATTTTTTTTCCTTTCCACTTTTCTATCTTTTCTACCAAGCACACAAACGAAAGAACAAATATGTTTTTCCATCTTTTTATTTTTCTCCTCTTTCAATTTTTCATCTTTCTAAATTTCTTTCTATCCTACAAGCAAAGCCTTTGTGTGAAGGAAATTGTTTGATTTTTATGTTTTCATTATATAAGTTCATCACTTGAAATTATTTATATATGATATTGATTTAAATTTTGTGCATTATATATTTATATGTTAAGAAATTAATTTAGAACTTCTTTGATTGTTATAGAAATATTTTGTTTTAACTTAATCAATTAATGTTTCTATATCCTTAAACTAATCGAAACTTAAAAAATAATTAACTACAATACTTCAAGTTTTTTACTAGTTTTTTTGGATGAATTTCTTGTGAATAATTTTGGTATCAACATTGTGGAAAATAATTGTTGAAATTTTTTATTCCAGCTGCATTACTTGATCATTTTGTTTTTGCGTAAAAAAAGGTAAAGGTTTTTTGATTTCTTCTGTTTTAGTTATTTTTTGTTTTAATTTGTTAGTATATTTTTTTATTGTATAATACATTAGGATATATTAAATAAGAAATTGCTTCATTTATTTATAAAAAAAAATAATGAGCAATTTTACCAAATCTATGATTACGATTCTAAAAGGCTAATTAATTTAATATTCATTAATTATAAATAGCAATCCATTTATTTAACATAACGCTTAGTTTTTATTTTCTATTTTTTAAAATGTGAGAAGATTATACAGAATAAGGTCCGTAAGCACCACGGTTATTGAGCCAAACTCTAGAAGGTATTACTCTTATATATTTGATTAATTGATATTAATCATTTGACTTTATCCAATTCAAATTTAAAATAATTTAAATTTAAATTAGTCTAAACTTAAAATGAATATAATGCAAAATGATAGGAAAAAAAACCCTAATATACAATGACTTTAGATTAAATTAATTTGACCAAAAATAAAATGTGAATTGATTTGAAATGACAATCTATATTTAGATAATCTGAGTATTAAACTTGAAAAATTCAAATGTGGGATAACTCAAACTCAAATCTGTTCTATATTTCTTCGTCCCTGAGACTATTCAATCCAAAGTGACTCCCTGAACTTGAGCTGATCGGCCAATTGACACTTTTAAACTTTGGATGATTATGCAGGGCTAGAGTGGTTTACACCATTTTCAAGAATGGAATTAAAAAGAAAAAAAAGAAAGGAATTACTTTTTGGGTGAATAAAAAAAAAAGGAAAGGAATTAAGACTATAAATGGATGTACTTTTGGCTTAAAAGTCAACAAGTTGGAGTGTTGGATTGGTATAGATGTAAAGTGTGTAGAAATATATAGATTCATCTTATTCTACAAATTTCATCCAACTCTATATATAGGGTTTTACTTTTCCTTAATTAACAAGTAAGCCATTTAAGAGTTTAGAGGCCTTAACTTAGGTAACCTGCAGTTTCTCCTCCCAGTCGTCCCATCGCAGCTAGCAGCCCTCCCATCTTACATTAACATCATGCATTGTCTTTGAGTTAATTTCCCATAAATATTAAGGCTCTACTGTGTGCTTTTAATTTCCTATATTTATTGGATATACATATATATATATATGCTGAGATTAAATCTTGTGGAGAATCTAATTCTTATATAATACATGAAAGAGTATTGAGTTAAATGCGCATTGTCAATAGCAGTAATTGGTTTTTGGTATGGACCATCAACCTCAAATCATATTTTGCATGCATATATCTTCTTCTTCTTCTTTCTTCTTCTTCTTCTCCTTTCCAATATTTCCACAAATCATATAATTATCTTGTGGATTTATTTTTATTAGTTTGAAAAAAAGGAATTGAGTTTTGCACTTAAATAGAAAAATCATGGGGCAAGTTGGAATAAAATATTTTAGACATAATTATCCTTTGACATGCTTACTCTAATGGCTTTTTTTTTAATTTATTTTTTATCTTTTGTATGAACATAAAAATTCATAAATTTTGAGTTGCATAGAAAAATATGGGAAAACAAAACTTTTGCTTCGATGATTTATGTTTGTTTCTTTCTTCTAGTTTTGGGCAAACGGTTTTTCTTTTTCAGTGTATAAACTAAACAAATAGTAATACACAGTGCAGTGCAGTGTGCCGTCGAAAAAAATTAATAAGTTGGTAAATGCTAAAAGAATAGAATAAGGTCATTTACATCATTTTCCTATTGATGCAGAGTGCATAACAGCGAAAGATAAGAGGTTGTCAGGAATTTTTTGCCTCTGCATTTATATAAGGTTTGTATGTATCTCAGTCTAATTACCATGTATACCTTTAGACTTAGCCTTTGCACTAATTGTTAATTATGTTTCTTAAAAACAAAGTCCTTATCATATGATATATGACACGCATATATTAATTATTAGGGGAAAGAAACAAAATAAATAAAATGTTTTGGATTACAAAATTCCTTTGCTCTTTAATATGTAAATTATGTTCTATCTTTTATATCATATCTATACATATACAATATATGATTTTTGAGTCTTTAGGGCTCAACTCAAGGGACATTTTTAAATTTATAAGGTTATTTTTGTCTAGGAACATCAAAAGGGAGAAGGGAGAATTCCAAAAAAAAAAGAAAATGGATTGATAATTATCTATACAATATATGATTTTTGAGCTTTCAGGACTCAAGAAGTATTTTTTAAATTTGTAAGATTATTTTCATCCACTAACATTAAAAAGAAAAACTCTAAAAGAGGAAAATAGATTGATAATTATTAAAAAAAAGTGAAACCCAAAAAAGTAATTCCAAAGAAAGAAATAGCAATTATTATATCTATACAATATACGATTTTTAAGTCCTTAGGACTAGAGGGCACTTTTGAATTTGTAAGGTTATTTTCGTTTAGCAATATTAAAAAGGAGAATTTAAAAAAAATGGATTGATAATTATTAAAAAAGGTTAAACCCAAAAAAAATTCCAAATAAGGAAATAGCAATTATTAAGATTATTAATAAGGAGACTATAATTTTTACCTTTATGCTTATTTGCTTCTTGATGTTTTCTTTCTTAACAAACAAATTGTGGGGGTTGGTTCCTTGGGTAAAAATTTTTTATCTTATTAATTATTTTTATTTTATTTTTAAATAATATATTTGAAGGGTTGATCTGTATATTGACTCGCGAATCAATTTAGAATCCAAACCAAATCTATTAAGAAAATAAATAAAATTTATTTTATTAATTATTTTTATTTTAATTTTAGAAGTTTATTTAAAGGGATTATCCACATGTCAACTTGAAGGTCAATTTAAGATTAATACTCGAGCCGGCAGATGAAAAAAGTTTAAGAACAATTATTTTAATAATTATTTTAATTTTATTTTTAAATGATCCATTTAAAGTTATTGATCCACACTTTGACTCATAGATCGATTTGAAATCTATATCAAATTTAAATAAATAAATATTATTTAATAAAAATATTAAAAAATTAAAAATATCATATTAATTATTTTATTTTTAAATGATCCATTTAAAGTTATTGATCCACACTTTGACTCATAGATCGATTTAAAATCTATATCAAATTTAAATAAATAAATATTATTTAATAAAAATATAAAAAAATTAAAAATATCATATTAATTATTTTATTTTTAAATGATGTTTTTAAAGTAATAAATTTACTCGATAACTCCAAATCAATTAAAATTCATCTTCAATTTGAAATAAATATTTATTATTTAATAAAATTTAATTTATAATTATTTTTTATTAATAATAACTAAAATTTATAAAATAAAAATAATTCTCCCAACGAGGTGGGGGCATAAGCCTAGTATAATAATAACATTGCCATCCAATACTTCATGGAAAAAAATTTCTAATTCTCAGAGATAAATTTATATAAATTTTTTTAATAATTTTAATAATTTTTAATTCTTCCTAATGAGCATGCACTCTCAACCTTATTATTTTTTATTTATGAAATTTAATTTTCATCACCAATATATAAAAAAATATATATTTTTTATCACTTATATATATATATATTTTTAAGTAATCTTCCTTCTGTTTATGGTCGTTAAAATTCTATTATATGCCAAACGGAGCCTAACCACCCAAAGAAAGTATGGTGAGTTATGATGACAAACGTGGTTGTCAAATCAATTTTGATATTCTAAATCTAATAACAAGAAATTTTGGCTAAGAATGCGGAACCATAGGCCAGAGAGGAATGTACGTTGAATCAACCTCAAGATGAAACACATGGTAACAGTGAAATTTGCTTAAGAATCTCGGATGACAATAAGACCAACGCGCAAATTGCACAATTATCTATTGAATTCGATAGATTCAACTTAAGTCAAATTAATTATAGATAAAAAATATATAAAAATTAGAGCACAACAAAAATATTTTAAAAAATAAAATTTTTATTTAATTTCAAAAGTAAAAAATTTTCAAATCAATCAGCTGTAACATTTTTTTTTAAAATTTATCTCACCACCATCACTGTTTTGAATATTAAAGTGGTAGATATTTCAAAAATTTGGATTAGTTATTGTAGTCGTTGTCGTAAAATTAGTTATTGTAGCGATAAAATTAACATTAGAGAGATATGTGTTTGAATTTAAAGTAATGTGAGGATATAGAATAACTATTGAAGATATTAGATTAAAATGTATATATATAATAAATAATTAAGTATAAATAAAATTTAGAAAAAAAAAGTCGAAAGAGATAAAAAGGGGACTACCCCTCCATCAGGGTGGTGTTACTCAACTAGACTTAGATCTGATAATTCATGTATTCATGTCATATTCCTGTACTTTACTCCGTTACAATCGTAGTTAAGTTATTTTTATATTTGTATAGATTTTAATACTTACATAATTTATATTATATAGATTTTATGAGACATTTATGTATTTTGTGTTGTATTCGTGTTTTTTTTCTCATGTCTTGTTTATTGTTATGTTTTAATTATATTTGTTTCATGTTCATATTATATCTAATATTAATAGGACTTAGTAGATCCTTACCCCTATTCTAGCAAGATTTAGATAGAACATGAAAACATGACATGCAAACGATGAATTTTAACCGTCCATGCGTTTATATAATCCTGCTTCTCTTAATCATGTTGACACATTTAAAACATGACAATTTTCGTGTCATAAACATGTTAAACAAGGATGATACGTTTAAGACATGGTTAAAAATGATTATATAATTGTGTCACAAGCATGTTAATATATCGGCACATATCTATTAACATGCTTAGAATATAATAACTTAGCATGTCCTAAATGTATAAGCGTGTCTAAATTATCACATTTGACATGTTTATATATAAAACATATTTAATTTTTGATATAAAAGATATATAACTTATAAAAATTATTTTAAATTTTTAATTATGATACCTATTTAATATAGTTAAAAAATTATTTTAAGGATGTATTTTAGCTTATACTCATTTTAATCAGCAGTAGTATTGTGATTGTTAAGGGAAATGAAAAATAAAGCAAACTTAATTTTTCCTCATATAGCATCCCATATCTTTATAACGAAACAACTAGTTTAATTTTTATAATTATTATAAGATAACAATATCTCATAACCTTATTAATTAATTAAGCTACGATTAAAAATTATTACTTAGAAAAAAAGAATTTGTGAATGATAATGTGAATTGTGAATAAATTAATTTTGCTTTTAGTGTATGCATAGAAAAAAAAGTTAACAATTGACGAAATATAAGATTCATATTTAATATCATATTAATCGAAATTTAATTTTTGTTATCTATTTTGATTTATTCCATTTTCTGTTATTATTATTATTATTATTATTATTATTATTATTAAGACTAGATTTGGCACAACCACTACGTATGTGAAAAGGATAATATTTTTTTTAAATATTTAAAGAGATTAAAAGATAAATATATAAAAAAATTAATTAAATATTTTTTTAAGGAGTTAGTAAAATGAGTAGATATTTTTTAAGTAGTTAGTAAAATGAGTTATTTTTTAAGGACAGGTGGATAGTTTTTTTAAATTTGAGTAAATTTTTTTGACTATAAAAGTACATTAAAATCCTTCATATTATTAATTTAATTAGATTTTTTATTTTTTTAACTGAATTATAATTTAATTAACTTGTGACATTAACTCAATTAAAAACTTTATATTAATATAGATATTAGTATGAATTATGTAGGTTGGTAGTTAATGTTTGCTAGTTAAAAATTATAGATTAAAATAGTAACCTGTAACTAGAAAGTACCAGCTAATGAGTTAGAATCATCTAGCAAATAATAGTACTACTAACTATTATATATAAAAAATTTAAATAAAATTAAATATCAAAACTTAATTATACGAGATATCAAAACTAGCTAGTAGTTGCTACTTAATTTAAAAAAACTTTTAGATATATATCATACACAAAATATCTAAAAAATAAATAATTATTAGATTAAAGATTGAAATTTAAAAACTTTTGTAGACCTAATATAATTTTAATTTATACTTTTCTTTTTTAATTTTAGAATGTTAAAATTGTACTTCTCTTTTTAATTTAAAAACATAAAAGGTAAAATCTATTTAACTTTATTCTATAATATATTCTTTTGTTTTTAACTTTAAAACATAAAAAATAAATTTTAATAAACTTTTCTTTCTATAATCTATATATATTTTTTTACTTTTAAAACAAAAAACAAATTTTAATAAACTTTTTTCTATAAAAACAAATTTAATAAACTAAAATTTAATCTAAAGTAATTAAAACGAGCCGTTTCATCTGTCATGTGATCTAAGTCTAAAATTACGTGTGTAAAACTGTAACCTAAAAGATTAAAGAAATTCCAATAATAAGTTAATAGTAATAAAAATTAAAAAGTAATAGGGGGGAAACAAAAACACCAAAGTATCCTAACCCAACAAAATCACACAAACCCTCCTACTTACAGGCACAGCTGCTCCTCACTCTGTCAGACTCAAAGTCAGTCGCCCTCTCAGCCTCTCACTTTATTGTTGTTTGTGTTTTAATTATGTAATTCATGTTATTTCTTGTCAATTTAAACAGATTAATCATAAAAATCATATCATACCATGTGTATCACGTATGTATTATAATAATTATGACGTGTTTCTGTTTTAGATTTAGACATCTAATTATTTTTGTTGGATTCTTACTTCAATTATTCATACTGTATCCTATTTTAGGAAACACGACATTATGAAGCACGCGACAATGAAAACGAAACTAATTCTAACCGAAGGAGGGAGTAGGCTTCAAAACTTCGATAGATTGGGAAGTTTCCTCCCGAGAGTAGGTAGAATCCCACCGGGGGGTTCCAACGAGCCCTGAGGGGGATTATGGATTAAGACTATGGTGGGAAAGTTCTGCCCATGGAAGAAGTCACCACTCGCAAGCGTTGTGGGTATAGATGGACGCTTGTATAGGAAGACACGTCTAAATCGAAAAAAAAAATCAATATCATGTGCTGACACGTTTTAATTCCGCAATTTTTTCTCCCTTCAAGTCATCATGAAAATCCGGTCCAATCGTCCGTCGGTGACAGCCCAGCTTTGCTAATCTCCCACCTAGCTTAGAGATATAGGGTCTCCACCTGTTAAACCAAAAAATTAAAAAATTCCTTAGAAAAAAAACACCTCCATTAAAGACACATAATTCCTCTTCAATAAAAGGAGGAAACCATGTTCTCTGTAAAAATCGGAGTATCCAGAACCAGAATCCATCAGTTTTTATCGTTTAGTTTTTAAGCCAAGTCAAAAAGAAAAGAAAATATTCGCATTCCCTCCCTCTCCTTTTTGGCACTTTAATTTAATTTCGCTGCTCATCTTATGTACTTTGCAAGGAAGGGCTGCTTACTGTTCTGTTCAAATACTTTTTCAGGAGTAAACTCGAGAGAAACAAGTGCTTTTGGCATTTACTTGCAAAGAAGAAAACCGTAACTCAGGTATTGTTGATTAAAGAGTTGCCATCTCTCTTTCTTGTTTTCGTTATTCAATTACAAGCCGTTCATGGTTGGCTGGCTCTGCCTCAGTGGTCGGTTTGTCTCCTTCTCTAACTCTTGTTTAATGAAAGACGGTTAAGGTTCTACATAGAAACCAACCAAAAAAAAAAGGGTTCTACAAAGAAAAATTTATATAAAGCGGTTTCCGGTGCCTTGTCGAGTGCTTCTTTTATTTATTACCTTTTTGGCGTGTGAGGTAGCGTTGGTTTTCTCGTGACTCGTGAGTGGCTTTCCGAGAAGAAGAAAAGAAATAAAAATAAAAGTAAAAATGAAAAACAATAGTTGGGTAGAGTTCGGTAAAATTAATTAATTTTTTTTTTGTTCTATCCCCGCAAGTTAGAAAAAGGTCGATGCTTGGGTTGCTGAAAGTGCAAGTCTGAAATGAAACCTACAACATTACTTTTTTTGCTGATGAAGTTGGTTGGGGGGTGTGGGGTGGGGTTTCAATAATTAATTAATTAGTTAATTAATACTCGTTTTGGAACGGACTGTAGAAACCTTTTTTTTTTTTTCTGATCTGTTTAGTTATTTGTAAACCAAACCAATATTCGAAGCAAAAGGCGTTGAAGTATACTAATTTTTAAGGTGCAAAATTTGGGGAATTATTATTATTGAAAAAGAAAAATCCCTCCACTAATCTTTTCGGTTCTCTCTTTTATTTTATTTTTCGAAGTAGAAAAAGAAAAGAAAACAGAAAGTTAAGAGGGACAAATCGATAAATCAAAGAGGAGGGAGCTTTTAAAGAGAAGAAAGTTTGATATAGTAAGTAGAATATTGAATGAGAAATAGTAATAGTGAGAACACAGAGAGTGATGGTGCCATCTCTCCTGCGACAAACAGAGTGATGAGTAGCATTTTCGAGGGCTTGCCTTATCGGCGGCCGGATGACGTGGAGGCCGGAAGCAGCCGCCCTGCCCACTCCGACGACGAAGACCAGGAGTTTTCTTCTGGTCCCTTTGACATCACCAGCACAAAGAATGCTTCCATCGATCGCCTCCGCCGCTGGAGAGTATGCCCTAATTTCTCATCTTTTATGTATTGCATAATTATTAGGTATGCTGATTTATTCGTTAGTTTGTAAGGTTATGCTGAATGTTATTTTTATGCCTTTGATTTTCATGGTGTTGGGTTACTATTTTAGTTGGATGGAGGGTACATTAATACATTATAAGAACTGCATAAACTTCCTTTATACCAGCGTTTAACAGTGCAAATGATTTTTTTCTTTTTTTTTTTTGGGGGGGGGGGGGGGATGGGAAACTGCATTGCAAATGAATCATAAGGGATGCTAAACTGCAATTTCTAACAGATTGTTCTTTTCCGATTATCCCCTTTTCAAATTTCTTTCACTTTTTCCTTTTGTCATTTTTTACTCTCAGTTTTAAGATTTTTGTTTTGGTCTTTTCATTTCTGTTTAAGCATAGAAGCATAGATTGGTCTCACCTGTCTTAAATCATAGAGCTTTATTTTGATTATTTCACTGGCTTGCTTGTGTCTTGTTGCTTTTTCTACTTTTTTTTTGCTTATTGAACAACTTCGAAAAAAAAATGAAAAAGGAAAACGTTATGATTTATTAGAAATGGACAAACGATTTCAACACTAATCTTAACATAATATTCTAAAATTTTGTATTTTGTTCAATTTTTTCCAGTTTTTACAATATTCGTTATTTTTATTCCCTAACTCTATTTTAGTTTTGGCCTCTTAAAGCAAAAATGTAGTAAAATGATAGCTAAAACATTATACTGATGAGTAAGCCTAGGATGGAAACTGAGATAGTTGTGCACTATGAAGCATGGACTCGGGGAACCCCCTCATACTAGTGTCCGACACAGACATGGCGCCAATACACTGGAATACATGTGGAACATGGCAAAAATGTAAAAATCAAAAGCGACATGGTCAAGACACGCGTGGCCATGGGAAAACCAAGAAGGTTTGAGTGTTGTGGTGTTGGAAAGTCTAGGTTTAAAACCTATATATAGGCTTTTTGGTGAAGATTTTTGAAAATGTAATTTGGTGAACGTGTTAAGAAGGTTAAAAGGAGTTGAAAGATGTTTGTTCTTATTTTTTTGGCAACGACAGATGGCGGTTGGTGACAAAAATTGGTGGTGACAGCGGCAGATCTTTCACTGGATTCTAGGTTTAAAACCTATATATAGGCTTTTTGGTGAAGATTTTTGACAATCTAATTTGGTGAACGTGTTAAGAAGGTTAAAAGGAGTTGAAAGATGTTTGTTCTTATTTTTTTGGCAACGACAGATGGCGGTTGGTGACAAAAATTGGTGGTGACAGCGGCAGATCTTTCACTGGATTCTGGGTTCAATACTTTTAGGTTGAAGAAGAAAAGAGGCATAAGGCAGAACGAAATATAGAAAGAGAGAAAAAAAAAAAGATGAAAATTAAGGGAAAATTTTAAGTTTTTATGAAAATTCACTCATATAGTAAGTGGAAAAGAGGAGATTGGACTGTTGGGTATTGGAAGACCTATTACTTGAGTCCAGTAACTAGAGGTGTTATGGGCTAGGTTAGGCCCATGTATGGCATCAACACCATTTATGTGTACCCAAGCTTGGTCTGGCCTATAATATGGGCCTTAAATTTTGTCCAAGCTTGCCTATTTTGTAAATGGTTAGTCTAGGCCTGCTAATAATATATATATTTTTAATTTTTTTAAAATATGTTTTTTTAATATAGTAATTTAATAATTTCTTTTATAAGTTTTAAATTATAAATAAACTAACATTTTTTAATGTTTATAATATTATAAATGTTTATTTTTTGTAGGATATAGATTACAGAAAATATGCAAATATAAAATAATATAAATTATAACTGAAAAATGGTTTTGGCTCGGGTCTCGAATGTTGGAGCCAAGACTCAGCTCATTTTGTAAACAGGCCTACTTTTTTTTTTTGCCCAAACTCATTTTTTGGGTCTAGTATTTTTGTCCAAGCCCTCTCAATCTAGATGCGCCCTTTGTGCTTGGGTCGATAGCTTGTCCCATGAATACCTCTACTAGTAATCATGTCTTGATATGTTTCCGGTTGTTAAATGAATTGGGTTTCAATCCAATAATTTTGTCATATAATTGCAATCTTTATGTTACATTTAGAGTATAAATTAATCTTGAAAATTAGGTTGTATATGATATATTTTATGTAATAATAAAAGAGCTCTGTTAAAATACTGATTCTATATTAATGAAAAATATCAATATTTATGTTTATATAAATATTTTTATTACCATGTCCTATCCTACTTTTGTCCTTATTTTTTTAAAATTACCCTGTCACCGTGTCCATGTCATGTCGTATTTGTATTGCATGTCCATGTCCATGTCCATGCTTCATAGGTTGTGCAAAAATCAATGTTATTTTTTAAAAATAACTGTAGAAACAAGTAGCAATAGCAAGGATTTTCAACCAAGACAGCGTGGGACTCTTAGGCCCTGATAGTTTTGGGAATAGGTTTTCCATTTTCCATCTGCACTTTTCCCCTACATAAAGTCAATAAAATAGGATAAATAATATAATTTGGAAATCCATGGTTTTCTAAAATTTTAAAGAACTAGGCAACTGTTTTAGATTGTTTTTGATATTTCTTAGAACTAAAAAACAAAGGTTTTCAAAGACCTTATTCCATTGATCATATGTAGAGAAAAAGTGGAGACTGACGCTGAAAATATCTTCCGAAATTAAACAGGCCCTAACAATTGAGACACCCTCCCTAGAATGTCCTAACTTAAAATAAATGAATCAGATAAAATCTTCTACCAACTAATAGCAAACAATTGAGACGCCCTCCCTCGAATACCATAGCTTAAAATAACAGAATCAGATAAAATCTTCTACCAACTAATAGCATGTTTGACGCAACATGGCAGTGCGGTAGGGAGCCCTCCCCACTGCACTGCATTTCTTTTCCACGAGACTCTAACAACACCCAAATAGAGTTACAGCTTTATTAAAACATTCAATTAATGTCATAACCTAAGCTAAAAAATATCCTGCAGTGGTAAACTTAATTGACTGCTATGTTGCATCTGATTGATGATGTAAGTTTTATTATTTACATTCTTTGGCATCATTGAAGGTTTGCTATCTATTTGCTTTCTGGTTTTGAGGTTTGCACTCCTTTGCTTCTGATTTGATGTTTTGTTTGCTTGAATTTTGTTGATGATTGCATTTCTGACTTGTATGCTTGTTTGTCAAATAAATGTAGCTGCCCTTAAAGTTTTTTTTTTCTTAATCCTTTTAGAATAATGCTGAGGTTTAGTTATCATGTTGAACCCCTTTTTTTTTTCCTTTCAGGAAAATTCTATGAACCTTCTGCTTTTGTACAAGAATAATTCTTGTTGCATAAAATAATATTTATTTGAAACCTTTATTCCTGACGGTTGAACTCTCCTAGTTGCTAGTGGCCATTGGGACTTGGTGGTTTGAGCCTAGTTGCTTTTCCTGTTATTTGTATTGCAGATGTTGTGTTTGTTTTTATTTTTCTCTTCTTTCTATGTTTGGATTTCTCTTCTTTTCATTACTATTGATAAGGTGATAATTCTCATAGATACTGAAAAACATTCACTTAATAAATTGTCTTTGTAGCAAGCTGCACTGGTGCTTAATGCTTCTCGTCGATTTAGATACACCTTGGACTTGAAAAAGGAAGAAGAGAAGAAGCAAATTTTAGGCAAGATCAGAGCACATGCGCAAGCTATACGAGTATGTTATCCTTGATTTTTGTATTCATTTTTGGGAATGCGGTTGTATGGTTTTCCTTTAATTTTCTGTTTTTGGCTATGTTAGGCTGCATATCTTTTCCAGCAAGCTGGGGAACGAGTAAATGGTAATATATTCTGCTCATTTTATGCTTAGCTTTGTAGAATAATTTTTAAGGATAATGCTTAAGTTTTGTAGCTTTGGTTTGATATTCTATATTTCTATTCTCTACATCTTTGCCATGTGTTTGGCAGGCGCATCCTATTAAGATTTGGCTTTATGTACTTTATCTCAATTGTATTCTCGATATGCACTTTCTTTTTTTCCTTTTTGAACTTGTTTTGTTATTTGTTGTTGTTGTTGTTATCATTGTCATCTTTGCAGGCATCAAATATTTGTCTTTATATTGGTTATTGTTACTTTTCATCCTCAAGATTTGTATTCAAATATTGATCAACCAATTATTGTTGTTAAGGCATGCACCTAGGTACGCCAGACAACAAAAGTGCCTAAGGTCCTTTCAGGCAGAGACATTTGAGCTAACATTTTTCCTGATTAAAGATTGCCTGATTAAAAGTTAATTCTTAATTTCCCTAATTTTAATTTTCTTTTCATTAACTTGGTAAAACATTTGCATGTCTTGTGGGATAAACTGGATCAAATTTTAGAGTTTATTATCATAATTATATCTTAAGCTTATTGTATATACATATGTATTTGCATATAGCGAACACATTCATAAGCATCGTGCACACTTTGCTCATACAAGAGCTTTTTTTGCACTTTGCACCTTAGGTTATATAATGTTTCTAAAATATGAAAAGAAGGGTGGCATAAGATAGGGGTTTTTCTCAGCTCAGGATAGTATTTCATGGCTGAGCTATAAATATAACTGTCAATTTTCATTGATTTTCTCAATTCTTGTCTGGATCTCTCAGATGTTTTCTAGATTTCCTTTTTCTGTTTGGTTTTCCTTTTCAAGCTGCATATCTTGGAAGTTCTCTAGATCTCCTTTTTCTTTTTGGTTTTCTTTTTCATATCTGTTTGTGAATGATGAACATAGTACTCGCTTGGATTTCTTTCCACCTGATCTGGCAGGTAACAGAAAGGTAGTTAAACCCCTCTATCTGTTATAGAGGAGGGCATAGAAGTCAGCCTTGTTATTCAGTTCTTCGGTAAGCCTTCTAACTTTAGCCAAATGTTGGCTATTGTTAATAAAATTTGGGGAGGAAAGGACCCTTAGAAGTGCAAAACTGATTTTGGGAATAGAAACAAAGGAAATGAAGTGATAGGAAAAATGGTAGAATCTAGTTGAGAAAAACACAATAAAAATAAATAAGGGGTTTTAAATTGTTTTTGATTGAAAACAGAATGAAAATAAATTTGAAAAAAATAAAAAATATCAACGATGAAAAGACTTTGGTAGTAAATCGATATTGCTTACTAATGTATCATCATCAATCATTGAAATCTCTTATGCATTTTTTTAAACAAATAAATCAGCCATGGAATCAAACATGTATTGACTTCCTTACTTTCCATTACTTCCTAATTAACCAAGTTAAGCACTATGATTAACCCTTATCATTTAATTATCCTAAAAGAAGCATTAGAATATAATTAAAAAATAGCTTTAAAAACTAGAAATAACTGATTCACAAACAAAACCAAAAGTTGGCTTTATTTAAGAAAGACTTGTATTTTTCATAACTTTTGAAATGAAAACTTGACCATCCTCATTAAAGTTATTTGTTGATTACGTGAAACTAATCAAACTATTATGTATTTGACTAATTAAACTATCTCTAGATTAAATATGAGAAAACAACTAGTATGCATCCTAGAAGTTAAAATCACATAATCGTGACATTTAAATAGAAAAACACAAGATATTTGTAAAAGAAAAAAAAGGAATTTAAAACAACTTCATTTATTTCTCATGAGGAATAATACAAAAGCTTGCAAATCTTTTTACTACCAAATAAAAAACTTAGAAAGACATAGTTTAGAAAACAATGACTAAAATAGAGAGGAAGAAAGTAAGAATGAGATGATCAAAACCGTTTAACCCCTCGCTATTTATGGGGAAAGAATTCAACTAAAGCTAGGGATAAAGATAATTACATTAATTTATCAAAATAAAAATAAAAAATCAATCTCTAATTTTTATCTTGATCTCTTGAAAGGTTATGTGCAATCTTCTTTCTGAATGTAACCATAAAGTTGGATTCATGGGCTGATTTTCTTCATTTATTCAACAGATAAATAATTATCTAAGATATAATCTTCAACAATAAATACTTCAGCTTTCAAACACTTAATCAAAGTAGAACTTTATCTTCTAACTTCTCCTACTGTAATTAAAGTTCTTCAAGATCAGTCACTAGAATTCAAAACCCACACAAATTCCTTAACTTAGCCAATTTCTGCTTCTTTTGTATTTTTCATCCAAATCAATCTTGCAAAATAAAAAAAAAATTGCTTATGATAATCATAAAAAATAACTAGAAAAGATTACGATAGAAAAATAATTTATATAAAATTAAGCACTTATCAACATGTCCAATAGATTTCAAGCTATAGCTGAAGAGGTAGTTGAGGATATAACATAGGGCAAGAAAGTGATTATTGGTGAGTTATCTTTTGATGACGAGCAATTGTTAAACTCTGGTAAATTGACTGACATGCAGCAGGTTAAGCAGCATGCAACAACTAAGCTGGCTAATGTAACTAATGTGGTACAAAGAAATGGGCTTGGCAGGAAAAGAGGAAGAGGTAGGCAAAGGTTGCCCCCTTGATAGGAAAAGTTTGAGGATATTGGCGTGGCAAGGGACTTGATGATCCCTTGAAACAAAAAGAAGTAGCAAAAGTAGTACATAGAAATAATGTGGACCTGGACTGCTTAGTAGAAACAAGGGTCAAGCAACCTAATCAACAGCTAGTTCTGACAAAATGGTTTTCCAATTGGTAGATCCTAAGCGACTATCTTAGAAAAAGGGCGTATCTGGTTATTATGGTATGATTCTGTGAAGGTGTAGTTAATTGCTTCTATTATTAAGCTATTACTTGCCAGGTCAGTGAACCTTTTGGTAAACTGGCTTTTGGTGCTATTTATGGTTGCTATGTTGCGCATGAAAGGAAGAGGCCATGGCAGCATATTGAGTTGATATTGATGTTCTAGGTGTATGCTTGGTGCTCCTAGGCATGCTTTTTTGTAAGATGGTAGGTGCAAAAATGCTTGCTTGATTTTTTCAACTTTACCTTTGATAGTTAAAAGAAATTGCATGTTTTGTGTGATAACTGGATCACTCTTTAAAATTTATTATCATAGTTATATATCTTAAGCTTATTATATATATTAAGCTTATTTTGTATACATATGCATACACATACAAAAGACACATTTACATGTTGTGCCTTACTTTGCTAGACAAGCACTTTTTTTGCACCTTGTGCCTCAAGCAATAAAGAACAATCAACCCTAGATTGGGCTTTGCTTATTGACAAAACTACAACCAAATATTTGTTATGGCTTGCCACTTTTTGCATCCTTGTAGTCTTTTGTGCATTATAACATTTTCCATAGAATTTTATCCCAACTCAATTACAAATAGGATTGAGTTTGTATCACTTCTTTTGTTATTAATTTTAGCTTTTGTTTTCGTTCTTTCGGGTTTACTAGTATTTGTTGTCATGAATGTCATATGTGGATACTTGTTTTATTTATTTTAAAAATATGTAGTTGTATATTTTATAAATAATTAAAATTCATAAATGTGTTAGCTTGTAAAGGTTATTCAATTTTCAAATATATAAAATTATTATTTTTTTAATATAAAATTAAAATTTATGCAAATAAAAAAATCAAAATTTAACTATATTTTTTAATTTTTTTATCAATAGATTTATTTATATTTTAATGTTAATAAAATATTTAAACTTAGACAATAAAGTAATTTAATGTAAGTTAACACTTTTTTTATTTGTCATCAAATAAATATATTTAATGAAAGACTTTTAATGAAATTTAAATTCTTAACCATGAACTGGATAAATATTATTAGTAATAAAATATATTTACAATGGTAGTTTAGAAATATAATTCATACCTATCACTATTTTCGTCAGCTCAAAAGATTCTCCGAGGTGAAGAGAATCAAAAGGAGATCATAATAACTGAGAAAAGAAAGAAAAAGAGGCATGGAAGAACTTGTGAAGAAAGAAAGGGAAAGAGAGAGGATTTGACCTCGGTCCAAGAAAAAAGAACCTTCGCCAAAAAATTCAAGGAAATATATTATAATGGTTAATTGGCTAAGAATAGGGGCATATGTTTACTCTTCTGTTGATATTGTGTGTTAGCTCATTAATTTTTATGTTGCCCTGCTTCACATGTACTTCATTCATAATATTTCCCTTTAATATTCATTGATATAGTCAGCAACCCAATTCATTGGTTGAGGGCACAAACAAAAAACTGCTTTTAAAATTGATTTTAAAAAATTTAGATGTACCAAAAGCACTAATTAAAACTATTCTGATTGCTTTCTTTCTACACAGAAATTATTGATTTTTAAGATATCTATATACGAAATAAAAAACCTTATTTTTCATAAAAATAGATATGGCCTAGGTAATGTTTCAAAGTGCACCATGGAATGAGATAACTGCTCAAGACTATGCCTTCTGCTAGTGCATGGCTATGTCATGTACCCTGCCCTCCTAAGCTGTATGACGAAATGAGACATGATGCATTGCTGAAGACTATGGTTAGCAACGAGTATTTCATGCATCTCTAGTTCTATTTATGTAAAAATTACTGTTTGTTTTTGTTGGCACTTCACTATTTTCCTTTTTGGACATCTAAAAGCAATTAAACATGAAGTATTGATTAAGTCCATCTGTTTTTGCTTGTTTTGTTGGCACTTTGCTATTTCCCTTTTTGGACATCCAAAACCAAACAAATATGAAGTGTCGTTCAGTCTTTGTATCTTTTCTTGCCGGTTTTATGTTAGCATCTCTTCTGGATCTATCTTATTACGTATTGAGTACTTCTTGTGTCTATAGAGATGAATGGAGTTGAATTAGGTAGTTAATTTGAGATAGTCGGTGTTTGAGAGTTGTTAAATGAAAGCAGAATTTATGATCAAATGAAATAATAATATAGTTGCAAATTTCACAACTTAGAATAACCACTCTTATGAAAACAATGTTTTGGACAAAACGCTACTAATATAATAATTATTTTGCTACTGACCGAGCTTTTCTGTCTACCAAAACACTTCCAGTCAATGCATGTATTTCTCTCCATTCGTAAGGACTGGCAACTATCCTAATCAGTAGTAATGTGCAAATTATTGATTAAGTTGTTTTTTGACCAACTTCAGCTTTAAGTTGATATAGTTTTCTTTTAAGCCATTTGTCCTTTTTTTTGCATATATTTTGTCTGAAAAGATATGGTATTTAAAAATGTTTTAGCATATGTTTTACTCATTGGTTTTTGTGCTGCAACCGCTTATAAAAATTCATAATTCTTATATAGATGTTTATCACGGTTTTTTGATTTGTAGGAACAGCAATTCCACAGCCAATCCCCATTGGTGATTTTGGTATTGGACCGGAGCAACTTGCTTCAATGACTAGGGATCACAATTTTAATGCTCTTCAGGCATATGGAGGGGTAAGTTTATGAAAATAAAATTTTTTGATTAATATTTATATTTTTGTATTATTTTTCCACTTAATTTAGGTTTGTATGATGCAGGGTGGAGATGATAGGAAATAGCTAGAACACAAAAGAATTGAAAATAGTAGAGAAAGATAACACTGTAGAGATATTTAGGTTTAGAAAGAAACCTTTTTGATAGAATAATAAAATAATAATCGAATACTTTGTAGCAACT
>JBBYHM010356375.1:6682-19923 GCA_038381775.1 Adansonia rubrostipa | reverse complement strand
AAAAAAAGTTATAAAAATATTTATAATTTAAAGTAAGTTTAATTGATAATATTTAAATAACTCGATTTTATGTTACATGTCATATAATGATTGAGAGTTATTGTTTATATAGATTAAATTTGAAAATTTTAGATATTTAAGATATTCTATATAGCTTTTAAAACCAGTTCAATTTAAATTTTAAGTTCTTTGATTTAAATTTTTAACATTAAAGATTCGAGACTAATGACTGTACTCATAATAATAATAATAATAATAATAATAATAATTATTATTATTATTATTATTATAAAATTTCTTAATCATCTGAAATTAGTAAATGTTTTAGTGATATTTTGACAAAAAAAATTTCCTAAGAGAAGAAATAATTTAACAAATTTTAAGGTGAATAAACAATTTTAATATTGAGAATATATTCTATTAATTATAAAAAAATTTAGTATAAATAATAATATTTAGCTTATATTTATATTTTATTATAATTAAAAAATTGTAAATTCAAACTTTGTAAAGAGAAATTATGATTTGAATGTAACAGGGTAATACCCTAAGTTGAATTAAAACATTTCCAACAAAGGGAGACATTCAACAAATCAAATCAAATTGACATCTTCATTTTAATGATATTCCAAAAAGGACCCAATTCATCTCATATATATATATATATATATATATTATATCATAGATCCAATTCTTCTGTAATTAAGCATTGGGTTGCCGGTCAAAACACTGCCTTTAATTTTATGGTGACTTTAAACTTTAAGGCACCCCCCCCCCCCCCCCCCCAAAAGTTCCTACCTTTACTTATCAATAATTCCAAACATGCATCACTAACCGATGCTTTTATTTAACGAATCAAAATTCATATAAATTTATTTTAATTTTATCTTTAAAATTTTTATTTATCACATATTAATTGTAAATTATAATAACTGAATAAACATTTTTGTTTACATTAAAAATTGTATTTGAATGTGATGTGTGAGTTTCTAGCGGCAGCTTTTCATCGGCCAACTTGACGAAATAAATTCTTTAAATTTTTATCGTCAAAAATTGATTGGAGTTCTTAGATTAGGTATTAAAATGAATTTTCATCAATGTTTGAGTTCATCCAAATTTATTTGAGATTTTTTTATTATAATTTGATTAATTTGATTTGATTTAATAATTTATTATATAAATAAAATATTATAATTATAATTTTTATCGTATTCAATAATTTTTTTTAAAAAATATAAACAATAAAATTTAAGTCGAGACCTCAAAACTTTCAGGATTTTCCTTCATGTAACTAAGCCAATTTCATATTTGGCTTATTATATTAGCCTTAGGATGCTTCATTTCCTTGAAATATTTTTTTATTTCCAAAAGAAATCGTCTCTATACCCACATTACTTTAGAACGAAAGAATGCTAGCAAGAATGAAATCTTTTGTTTATGACGGTTTTGTCGCTTTTAATTATTTTGATTAAATGATCAAATGCTATTATATTTTATATTTTATATTTTATAGTTTTTGCAATTAATATATTTATCGTTTTCTTTCCCCCAAAAAAAAAAAATCATATTAGTCGTTTGTATTTTCAAAATATTGAATACTAGCTTTTACACTCTAAAATAAAAAAAAGTTCGAGTTTGTAGTTTAATTAAGAAATGTATATGTATAGTTAATTTTATTTTTTTTACTAATAAAATAGTCAACCCACTATTTATATCAAACTACATAGCTGTGGACTAATTAAGAAATTAGTTTAGCATTCTTAATTGCATTTTTTTTTCCGCAAATGGCAATAAATAAAATCAGCCAACCTGCCACGATCCAAAGAAGCGTCATATCCGCTATCGGTAAGGGGTTGGGTCATAGGGGCTGATTTGACTTCCTTCCCCCACGCCCACCGGGCCCCAGTCTCAGTCCCAAGCCAGCTGCCAGCCACTGTTCAAACTTCTGGCAGTGCTGAAGATAAACAGTTTTTTAATTGATTTCTCTGACAGATGGCCGGACATGAGAAGGGCTTATATTTACATATATATATATATATATATATATTGGCCAGAAAAACATTCCAAGAAATGGATAATTAATTAATTACATCTTAAGTTTAGGGAAAAAAATATGACAGGTTAGGAATTAATTAAGTAGGGGCCGTAAGTAATTAATTAACTGATCTAGGAATCCTTGATTATGTCTATGTTGCTTAAGTCAGCTAGAGCTGTAATAGACACAGTGCAAGTAGTGAAGGATTTGGAATTTAATTACGTCACTATTACATGATTTTTTGTATAAATACAATTGCATCAATCATGGTTGCTGAATTAATTTAAATTAATTCATATATATATATATACATTATATATTTATATTTATGTGTACAAGGGCCTATTATTTGGGCACAATTACTATGCAAACAAAAATTTTAAATTGAAAAAAAAAGTGATGAGTATTTTGTAAAATATAAATATATGTACCTTAATTTTATTGATTTTTTGGTAAATGCTCCTAAGTGAGTGTTTTAATAATGAACATTTTATATCAAATTGTTTGAGTTTCTTTTGTTATATATATGTGTAAATATATATTGAGGTGTCCAAAATTAAATCAGATAATAGGTTTTTAAATTTCTTGTTGGATGAACATCCTAAATAATTATTTCACTTGATCAAAACAGATCATCTTGAGATTGGTAGACCTGAAGCTTCTGCTATTTTGGCAGTGTTGGGATTGTAAACCATTGATACCAGCAGCTCAGTGGAGGAACTTGGACTGCAAAAGTAATGCTATACGAAATGAACTGCATTCTTTCTCGACAATTGTAATTGCTTATGCTTTAAGAAAATCAACTTATCATGCATGAAAGTAAGAAATAGTTATTCTATTTAATTTTCACGATAATGGTGCTGCAATCCAACTATATACACAAGGCAGAGCAAAGTTGATCCAAGGATCATGCAATTTCTCTATTCCCTTCGGGCATCTCTGCAACCTTTGTAGAAGACACCGAAGGACGAGGTGATTGCTTTATGATTCTATACTGTTGCACCACCAAAACAGATGCTGAATTTGAGAATCCAGGGGAAGTCAACAGGCTGCCTACTGGCCCTAATTCAGGGTACTCGCTCTTAGCATTCTGTTTGGCAATCACCGGATTCTCAGGCATTCGACCAATTACGAAAAGGTTGCATTGGCTGAAATCACGAATTACTTCAGTGGTTTCCTTGGAATTTCTTACTACTCTTTCTTCATAACTTATTGAGCTGTCATTTGAGATTTTGTTCTTAAATTCCCTCAGAAACTGTTCATCAGCTGATCCTTCTGAAGCATTGAAGCTTGTGTTTGTCTCGGCTGTGACAATCTCTCCTGAAACCTCGGGGCCTGGTATGAAGCGAATAACGGATAGACTGATGCCAGGGTGCTCGGCCATACGTGCACCGTAAGCAAGTGCTTCACGATCATCATGTCCCCCAAAGAACAGGACTTTTATGATGGAAGAAACATTACTTGCTGATATATGGGTGGTTCCACCAAGACCGCGATCGACTAAGATGCCTACCGAGCAAGGTGCATGCTCAAGAACTCGCTTATTGACCCATTGATACTCGGTTCGAGTTGTCTCGAATGTCCCATCCACCCTCTGGTGCTTGTGGAATGGGAGAATTATCATGGCTGCCCTTTTTCTTTCAGCACTGTTGCAGATGTCCTCATGCAAGTTTGACATTGCTGAGATAGCCGTCATTGGACGAACAGACACTCTGCTTAGTTGCCTGAAAGTCTCAAAAGCAACCACAACTTGATCACCATTGGACTGCTTTCCTTTATTCCAGAATGGGAGCCCATTCTTCCTTGCCTTATGGACCATAAGTATGGCGGATGGCCTTTCTGAGAGCTCCATGAGGTGCATTGCATAGACACATAGTCCTTCTTTTTTCTCAGTTCCACGTGAAGCCTCGATGAGATTTATCGTAGTGGGGATGTTCCTTGTACTGTGGAAGCAGGCCAATATTCGAAGCTGCGAATTTGAGTCTTTCCTCTCAATTGTCTTGTACTTGTGATCTCCTTTACCCTTTCTTTTAGCTGGCGTATATACTGCCATGACAAGGGGAGTAGTTATAAAAGTTGTAAAGATGGCCATCAAAACCATGATTGCAAATGTTTGATCATTCAATACCTGCAATGTCAATTGCCACACATTGATTAGTCTAGTAAGCATAGAGCCCTGGGAGACCAATCCAACAGCCCAAAAGAAAGTTTTACCTTTCGGTCTCTACCGATGTTAAGAACAATGAGCTCTACCAAGCCTTTTGTATTCATCAGGAACCCAAGGGCTAAAGCCTCCGTGAAAGGCACCTTGCATAAAAGGGAAACGGATACAGTGCCAGCTATCTTTCCAAAACATGCCGTACCAATCACCAGAACGAGGAGGCCCCAAGACTGAGCCCCTCGAATTGTGGCTACATTTGTCTTCAACCCACTGGAGACAAAATACAGAGGAAGGAAGAGGCCAGAAACAAGATCTTCGACTTTTTCCACAAGGGCACCTGCGAATGGGCCTTCTTTGGGGACAAGAACTCCAATTACAAATGCACCAAAGAGGGCATGAATTCCGATAGTATCCGTTACAAAACCAGCTGCCAAAACAGCTGTCAGAGTAGCACAAACATACAATTCCTTCACTGGTTCACCCTCGGGGCAACGCTGTGCCATCCACTTGAATATAGGAGGGACAATGAGAATGCAGCAAAGGACAAAAGCAGAACCGCACAAGAAAACCCACAATGATACGAGGGGTGAACGGCCAGTTCCTGACAAGGCAATGGCAAGAGCTAGCAGGATCCATGCGGCCACATCATTGACAGCCGCAGCTGACATTGCCATTCGGCCGATATCCGTAGTTAAAAGCTTTAGTTCAGCCAAAATACGGGCTAAGACGGGGAAGGCAGTAATGGAAAGAGCAACCCCCATGAAGACAAGAAATGGAGCTTCGTTTACACCTTTTGAAATAGTTGCACGGAGGGCAAATGACGTTCCAATTCCTAGCATAAATGGAAGGCTAATCCCTGCAACCGCTATACAAAGAGCTTTCTTTCCGGTGCGGCGAACTGACTTCAGATCCAACTCTAGGCCAACAAGAAATAGAAAGAAAAGGAGACCAAGATTGGCCAAAGTATCCAACACTGTATGGCTTTCAGTTGGGAAGATTGTATGCAGATACTTTTTGTTTCTGCCTAGAACTGATGGGCCAAGTAATATTCCTCCCTGCAAAATCATATTGAAGCCATTAATTCTCGGTCTAACCACTTTTATTTAACAAGCCAAGCATAGGTGGATATTAAGAAAGAGAGGAATTAACTTACGATAATCTCGGCGATGACACGAGGCTGTCGTAAAGGCCTAAGAAGAAAAGCAAGAATACGAGTGAGTGCAACCACAAGGCAGATCTGAAGGATGACGAGAGGGAGTGCGTAATCCAGAGGGTTATCACCCTGGAACACCCCGTTTGATGTGGCCTTCATGGGAGAAGGACAATGACTTGCAGCAGTTGTAGCATTCGTAGCCATATTTCCCCAGTAACAGTACCGCTAACACGAACAAATATGCTAATTATTCCAAATTCAGTTCCTCCTGCATCCAGTCCAGAAACGGAGAATAAGTAAATTAGCAAGGAAAATTAAAACACAAACATCAAATGGTACCAGTTAATAAATTTCACACTTAATTAATTTGCAATTGCTTGATTTTTTACGATAAATAATGGGAATATTTGAGATTCAAAGAAAAATGATATTATTTTCTTTTCACAATTTAAGATAAAAAAATACGAATATTAAAATTAAAATTAAAATTTATAATTATTGATGCATTAATTAATTAAATTAAACTTTCCAAGTTCTTCGGGTATATCAGAATTCAGAAGGAGTTACTTCATTTTCTTTTTTATAGAAAAGTTTGCTTCTAAAATTCCAGCTTTCTTTGTCCTAGTCAAAATCTAGGCATAATAATTAATAACCCCAGCTAATTTGCCAACTTGCTTTCCTTTTATATATATTTTTTCTCTCTCAAAAATTCCTAATTTTAATCTAGCAATAGCAGTATAATTCATAATTCTAATCGTTTTCAATAGGTATTGACAAAATTAGAACCTAATTTTTTACTTATTTGAGCCTTGAGGCTTAAGCATTCCATCTTAATGGTTTCATATATGTATTAATAATTAAAAAAAAAAGAATAAAACGTGTCAAGATTGTCAGGCTACTAACAATAAGAAATTGACTAATAAGATAACTTGGTCAAAGAAATAAACAAGAAAGATTCATTAACTTCTAAAACTCATACATGATGTGTGATCTCCTACGTCCCTTTCCAATATACGGGGATTGGGGAACAATATTAATTTATAAAATTATATATATAAATGAATCCTATAAATTTAAAGATATCACCAATTAAATCAAACTGAATCACATTCGTATGATATGAAATTTACTTAATCAAGACATTATTTTATTTATTTACATATCAAAAAGGTAAAAAAAAAAAATCCAATAAATCCTATTAATGAGCAATACAAGGCAGCAGATCCTATTGGATAAATTGCAGAAATTTTCTTACCGAATTATTGATATTACCACAATCAATTCTAAATATACTAATGATAAGAATCAATGGAATAAATTAATAAAATAAATGAAAAATATTAGTGTAAATTAACTAAAAAAGAAAAAGAAAAAACAAAAAGTTATCACTCATTAATAGCACAAGCTTTGTCTAATCAAGAACTGCAACTCTAGTTTTGGGAATTTTAGGCCAAGATTTCTACATGGTTTGATAGGGAAAAAATGGAAAAAAAAATAGGGGAAGAAAAAAAATTTTTCAGTCTATTGTTTGAATTATATGATAAACTATGCTATTTTGTAAGTCAACAGTTAAATTAAAATATTTTATTTTACTTTTCCTCACCAAATAGAACCTTAAAATTAATTTTTTTTTATAATATACATACCAATAAGAAGAACAAAAAAATAGAGACGGAGAGAGAATTATTAGCACTTGGCAGATGGCTGGGGACATTAGTGTCTTTTCAAAACAATTTACTACGTTTTCAACGTAGTTAAATGTTAAGTAGACTATGGCATCTTTTAGCATATATCAATATTAGCAAATTTAAATAAAAAATTTGAGAAAATACATATTTTAATTGAAAACTGGTTTTAAACGTTTTAATTTTATTAGTTTTAAATCTCTTTGCTTTAAGTGTATCTTGTTTTTAAGATTTCAATGTCCAAATTACAATTTCTTTACAATACAAACACTTGAAAACTACTCTTTTAATCGCACTTTTATCGACTTAAAAACTTTTTTTAATTAAATTTTTATAAATTAACGAGGCCCGCGAAACCTTTTCCTAAGGTAGTGGTTGCCTGAAATCGCCTGCATTTGCTATTTGTTTCGCCAGCAACGACGTCAAAGATTTTGTATTGAAATTTTGGAGGGCGATCCCGCCCGTTTCTAGCTCCATCCATGCCCCAAGACAGTGATGCCCCCAAACTCGCCACAAAATTTACGATCTCAACCATTCGAAACGCAGAATTGGTTCATGAAAGCACATGAAAGATCCGTTTCAGTCTTATCTTTTAATCTCTTTTTAATTAACATGAAACTTACTTTCTTACAACACCGCGTAACAAAAGCAAGAAAATGAGACTTTTTTTTTTCCTTCTTGTTTTCTCGAATGATTATCTCAGTAACCAAACAGAAAAAACTTCGCTTCAGAGAAAACTGAAAAGAAAATAATAAAAAAAGGGAAAAGAGAGTATTATGCACCTGAATTTGAAGCACTGTGACTTTAAGAATCTCTCACTCAAATCACATTCCCTTCCTCTTCATGTTTATGATGATAAAACTTCTCTTCTTTAAAATCTGTGAAGAAATACAACTAGAGAAGAATAGCGCACTGATTTTGGATGGCAGGCAAGCCAGCCCAGCTTCCATATATAGACCCTCGGATAATGATATAAATTTCGATTTTGCCCTTTTATAAATCATCAATGTAATATTTTATTGATTTATTTTTTAGCAGCTATAAATGTATAGTTATACACATTCAGAGTTAATCTCTTGATATTACCTATTAAAAATTATAATTATCTATATTTATTTTTAAATATTTTAAAATTTTAAAATTATTTAATAATTAGATATTATTGTATGATTATATTAACAATATATTAAATATAAATTTAGTATTTATTTAATGATACAAATACTCTATACACTACTGGCTTAAATGATATAAAGATATAGTATCGATTTAATCAATAATTGAAAATCCATTTGATTCAACAAATATCAAAGAATCTCTATCCATCAAACCAATAAAAATGGGATTAAGTTGATTAAAGAAAATCAAGTTTAAGTTTACTATTTCTGTTTCAAAAAAGTTTTGTTAGTAATGAAATTCAAACCTTTAATTTCTTAATTTATGTCAAAGATTATATCATTAATTTTATTACATCAAAATCATATATTTAACATTTAACCCATTTTTAATTTAATCATTTGATATTTCAACTGATGAAATCAATTAAATTATTGATTAAATATTTCATCGGTTTGATCTCTTATTGGACATTTTTATTTGTTGATTTTTTTTCTCTCTATGGCCTGTTAGGCAAATCAGAATATATAGTAATAAAAAGAATATTACCACGTAAATTCTAAAGAGAATTAATTTATAATAATAAAAAGAAAATTACCATGAAAATTCTAAAGAGAATTAATAAATAGTAATAATAAGAAAATTACAAGTACAGGACATCCATTTAATTACTTCTTAATGCTTCAAGGAAGAATATGGTTAATTATTGATTAATCTAAACGACTAAGCCTTTAAACCATGGAAATTAACATATATAGTAATTGAAACGTGATGAACGTTGTTAACTATACTTGTGGAGTTGTGGTTGATCAAGCCATCTCTATCTCTCTCTCTCTCTCTATCTATATCTATATATATATATATCTATATATATATATGTTGTATCTCTTAAATAAAAAAAAAATTTGTGTTAACCAATGGATAATTAGTTGAAGTTGTAGGTACTCTTTTCTCTCAAAGCAAATTTAGAGTTTGAAACTTGTGTATGAAAACACCCTCGTTGGGAGAGCTTTTCGCTTGTTATGTAACCTTAGTTAGTTTGAGCCTGCATGGCCCAATGATCCTTTATATATTTTCCCAGTAGTAGTACTATTGCTTGTAACATCGGCTTAGTAGTTTTAGAACCTTTCTTTCTTATATTTCAAAAACTTCATACATTATCTAACAAGTTATTAGGTGTTCTTTTAATGGTTTCATCATCCGCAGGATTATTAACAATTATTTTTGGAAAATATTTATAAATTCCAAAATCCATTTTGTTGTCCAGTAGCGACAACCATTTTTTTATTGGTACTGTAGTGGCACTTTAGTTGGTATTAGAGCAAAATTACCGATTGATAAATCTCTAACTTTAGGTCTTTTTTTAAATTAAATCAATTTAAAAATAAAATATCATGATGTGCATATCTAAGGAGTAGTCACTTCAAAGTCAAAGTGAATTCTCCTTACATACATTTATTCGATTCTAGACTAAATTGTGATGAAGGCTCAAAATCTATTTTTTTTCCCTAAAGTAAAAAAAAAAAAAAAATCCAATGGATTAAAAATTTTGATAAAAGATTAGTTGGGCTTTCAGTTACTAGTGATTTTACCTAAAAATTTTGTGCTAAAATTTTTTTAAAAAATCCTTGTAAATTTTTTTTTCAAAATTTTTAGATAATCCTATGTATCATTTTATTGTACTTAATTATTAAACTTTTAAACTATTATTTTTTAATCTAATTAAATCTTTGAAGTGTTATTTTTTTTTGTTCAATTAAACTTCTATTTTCGACTGATTTTAGCAATTTTTTCATGTGAAATAAAATAATATTTTAAAGATTCAATTGAGTGCAATGATAAGAACTTGGTTGAAAATTTTGAGAAAGTATAAAAGCTTACAAAAAATTAATTCATGAGGAGAAATATTGCGGATGGCAACAAGTTGATTTATTATTATTTATGTTATGACCTAGAAATGTGTTAGATTCCATTATTATTATTATTATTATTATTAGGCAAACTGTTTCAAAGATGCTCTTCTTGTTTGCGTGCTTCCCATGAAGAAAATAAAATATCACATAAATCTCGTGATGTATTATATTAAAAGTGTTTATAGATCAAATTATTATAAAAATTTTATCTTAAATTGATTTAAATTGGATCATAAATAGATCTACAATACATGGTATTAAATTCAAATTTCATATATTTCTCTAATTTCTTCAAATTTTGATATTATATATATTTTAACAAGGATAGCATAAATTGGAAGAATTTAATTAATTAATTTGTGGAGATAACGTATACAAATCTTGCAAGGAATTAATGCTGTGAATTTGATCGGTTTAAACATGTTATATATCAACAATATATGATTTATTTATCTTAATTATAAGACTTATAGGATAATTAATTATTTAACTATGAAAGTGACACATATTATAGGATAATTATTTTATAAAATAAGGAAAAAAATTTTTTTTTTAAAACCGGAGCATAGTAATAGTTAAAAGAGTTGTAAACATTAAAATTTGAATTTTATATATACTAGATGCTATCTCTTAAAAATAATTGCACAAATTAATTAAATTGAATTTTGAATTTTGAAAAAATTATTTGATACTATAAGTGAAGTTTAAATTCTCACCACTAGGTGTAGCAAGGTAACATGTCTTCCTATAAGATATAGTAAAAATATTTTTAAAAAATAAATATAACAAAAAAAAACATTTGTTAATTTCTTAACTTAATTTATGGATTTTAAAAACTCTGCATATTACATTAAAAAAAAAAACCCAAATATTGGACTTCTCATTTTTAAAATGCATTCATTTTAGATTAAAAAAAAGTGCATTTATTTTCATTAATCAAACAATATGCTTAAACACCAAATAATAGGTTTTCAAAAGCATAACATCAATATTGTAATCAATTATAATTTATTAAAAAGTCTTAATTTGCCATGTCGACACGTACTCAGCATGAAACAATTGAAATCAACTTGAGTAAAATGAATAAATTGATTTATAACTAAAACTATACGTGTTGATATACTTTTATGTATCACAATTTAAATTATTATGAAATTAGAATGTGATTTGATGTCTATAGTTTTGACTGGCAATATTCAATTTTTGTAACACCGCTGACTGTGTTACTTGCCTCATGTATTGGAACTTGGCTACATATACAACTGGATAACATAAAAAAAAAAAAAAAAAAAGAAAGATTAGAAATTTGATTTAAATAGTTTTTTGTTATGTGAACAAAGAAAAGTTATCTGTGACGTAAACATTATAATAGTACATACGACTGTTGACTTTGTGTAAGATTGAATCTTGAGTTGACAATTTACAACTAAAATAATTTATTAAAATAGCAGCCCCGCGCCCTCCGGCACCATCTTTCGACGTGATGGAAAGTGATATTTGGCATTATTTTAGCATTAAGTATTAGGATATGTTTTTTATTTATTAAGATTGAGATAAGATTATTGAAGATTTTAATTATATCTGAAACTATATGTATCAAGATGGAATAATTTTTTTTAAGTATTATTAAGTGTCAGACATAAAATCAATTAGTATTATGTAAAAAGATTCAACATCATGAAAAAAAATTAATATTTAATAGCTGTAAAATAACATCATTTAACAAATCCTGTGAATTGGAAAAAAAAAAAATTATGGCATAACAAGCTCAAAAAAGGAAAATAAAACAAAAAGTATATATGTTTATCTTGGGAAAAATCATGACTGGGTTTGGAAGTATTAAAAAAGGAAAAAAAAAAAAAATATATATATATATATATATATATATATTGGTGATTGTAAAATTCTTCGGGTTTAAATGATTATTGATTTTTTTTTTAAGAGATTAAATGATTACTGATTAAATTCATATCAAAGTAGTTTACATGTCATTTTTGCTCGGATTTTTCCAATTAAAAAGTTAAGCATATGTTGATGTAATTGATCGGATAAACTAAAAATATTCATTAGCAAAATTTATATATACACACAGGCACGTAAGACTTCATTTTTTATGAACAAGCAGTTCTTGACAAATGACAATAGATCAGTAATTAAAATTAATATATCAATTCTCCTCTTAACTATAATATTTTTCATGATTTGTTATTTAAAAAAAAATTTACATAATATCACGTGTCAAGATCCTGTTTGTCAAAAATAACATATTAGCATTATTAAGTTTAACGTATGCAACAGAAGTAAAGTTTGGGTATTTAATTGTGATTTTTTCTTTAAATATCAAATTATAAAATAAGATATAATTTAAGTAGCAACGTGTATTTTTACTCTAGTAATTATAACGGGATGCTTGGAACTTTTCCAATAATATTGTATATCAAGGAATGCACTTAGTAGAGGTAAATGCACTATTGGTCATAAATATATATTAATGTTTGTTTGAATGTAAAAGTTTTAATTAAAAACTCATAAAAGTTAAGTTAAGTTAATGAGAGAATAAATTCTCATTTTTTTTATCAATCAAGATTCATTTTGTAAAACTATTTGAATTGAATAATAAAATCTTAAATTATTAAATTTATATACGAATGTACATCTTTTAAGAATACGGAAGGATCAGATTAGAGTCAAGAATAAAAAAATAAAATATCCTTGATGAATCTATCAAAACAAATATTTTTTTATTAAAAAGTGACATTGAATATGCAAATACGAAAATGATTGTGAATACTTTTATATAGGTATATACATATATATATATATATATATATGAAAATACAATGAAAGTATGAGGAGTATATACATTAATTGACTGGACCAAATTCTCGAATGGAGGCTTGATATAATCTTGAAAATTACTCAAAATTCAATTTTATTGAATTTCAGCGTGCAATTTTTTCACTTTAGAATCATCAACTTTCATAGAAGCATGTTGTATGACGAATGCTTCACCATATATATATATATATATGAAAGCCAATTAGGATAAAGAATTTGAATTCACTTGTAAAAAATAATTGCAATAATAAAGGTTGACCCATTAATTTTATCGAAAGTGTATTCTTTGATTGGTTTTAGCTTTCCTAATGGAAGGGAGTTGTTTAATGTTTATGGGCAC
>JBBYHM010356364.1:0-22116 GCA_038381775.1 Adansonia rubrostipa | reverse complement strand
CTTGGATACTCAAAATAATCTCCATTCTTTTTATGATGGGCATTACAATCATGTTCTCCTCATTAGGATACATGATATTGATACTTTGGATTTGGAGGAAAAGCTTTTCTTTCCACCATTTTGCTTATAATCAAAGTTCATCTGTGAAATGAGATAAACTTGGATACTCGTAATAATCTCTATTCCTTTTGTTATGGGCAATACAATCATGTTCTCCTCATTGGGATACACAATGTTGATGCTTTGATTTGGTAAGAAAAGCTTTTCTTTCCACCATTTCCCTTATAATCAAAGTCATCCATGAAATGATTCAAACCTAGATTCTCATAATAATCCTTATTCTTCTTGCGATTGGTTGCCACATCATGTTCTCTACATTGGGATACATTATATTGATGCTTCGGATTTGAAAGAAAATGCTTCTTTAGACCATATTCCTTATAATCAAAGTTCATCAATGAATTGATACAAACTTGCATACTTGTAATAATCCCTATTCTTTTTGTTAGTGGCACAATAATCTTGTTCTCCTCATTGGGATACACGTTATTGATGCTTTGGATTTGCAAAGAAAAGCTTTTCTTTCCACCATTTTCCTTACAATCAAAGTTTATCCACGAAATGAGACAAACTTGGATACTCATAATAATCTTCATTTTTTCTATTATTGGCACTACAATCATGTTCTTCATATTGAGATACACGATATTGATGCTTTGGATTTGCAAGAAAAGCTTTTGATTCCACTAGTTTCCTTGCAATTGATGTTCCCCCGTGAAAAAAGACAAACTTGGATACTCATAATAATCTTCATTCTTTTTGTTATGGGCACTACAATCTTGTTCTCTTTATTGGGATACATGATATTGTTGCTTCAGATTTGTGAGAAAAGCTTTGCTTTCCACCATTTTCCTTGTAATTGATGTTCACCCGTGAAAAAAGACAAACTTGGATGCTCATAATAATCTTCATTCTTTTTGTTATGGGCACTACTATCTTATTCTCCTTATTGGGATACACGATATTGATGCTTTAGATTTGTGAGAAAAGCTTTGCTTTCCACCATTTTCCTTGTAATTAATGTTCATCCATGAAATGAGATAAACTTGGATACTCGCAATAATCTCCATTCTTTTTGTTATGGGCACCACAACCATGTTCTTTTTTTTGGGATACATGATATTGATGCTTTGGATTTGTAAGAAAAGCTTTTCTTTCCATCATTTTCCTTATAATCAAAGTCCATCTGCAAAATGAGACAAACAAGGACACTCATAATAATCTCCATTCTTTTTGTTATTAGGCACTGGAATCATGTTACCTCATTAGGATTCACGATGTTGATGCTTGGATTTGGCAAGAAAAACTTTTCTTTCCACCATTTTTCTTATTATTAAAGTTTGTCTGTGAAATGAGACAAACTTGGATACGCATAACAATCTCCATTCTTTTTGTTATTGGGCACGACAATCATGTTCACCTTATTGGGATTCATGATGTTGATGCTTTGATTTGGCAAGAAAAGCTTTTCTTTCCACCATTTTCTTTATAATTATGGTACATTCATGAAATGAGACAAACTTGGACACTCGTAATAATCTATATTCTTTATTATGGACACTACAATCATGTTGTCCTCATTGGGGTACACGATATTGATGCTTTAGATTTGCAAGAAAAGCTTTTCTTTCCACCATTTTTTATGTAGAACCCCAAGGCTAAAGAATCCGAAACCCCTTAAACACACACTTTGACAAGAATATGAACGAAAAGAAATTTCGAGCCCTAATGAACCCCCAATCAATTATATGAATGGAAACGCATATGATAAGGTTGATTTGAGAACAAGAATAGAATTCTCCGTAAGAAATTACCTTGATAAGAATTATATTCTTGATGTAATAGAAGAAGACAAGCAATCCTCCCTTAGATGAGCAAAAACTCAATATTTTTCCAATAACCAAATCTGCCATACAATGTTCATTATGAGGTATTTATACCCCTTAAAAAAAATCTAGAGATATAAAAGGCCTTTAATCATGGGCCTCCCACAAAAATAACTAACGCCCAAACCTAACATCTCTAAAATACAGCCCATTAAGCCTAAAGGTTTAAATTAAACGAGTTGAAAGCTAATAAAAGCCCATCTCACCAAAACAAGCCCATAATGAATTAAAAATAAGCCCACATGCAAAATATAAGTAGTGGGCTACCCAAAGCTATTCTTCTAACTTAAAATAATTAATTAAACAAGAATTAGAGTTTTCTTGCAAATTCAACCCCATTTGCCTAGATATGATGCCGTTGGTCCTCATTGTCTCTTGTAATTCCATGCAATCTACAATTCTACCCATGTAGGATTAAAGTGCTTTTTTAAACTTCTTGACTCTTGATCTTGTTACTGGTCCATTCGGCATTGCAAGCTCATCTTTGGTTCCATTCCTTTTGTAATGTACCATGGTTATGCTCACATCATCCCCTCCCTCTTCCAAAGGATTTGTCCTCGAATCTGAATCAAAGTCAAAAAGAGATAAGTAAAAAACATTAAAAGTAGCACTAATATTATACTCACCTAGCAAGTCGATCTTGTATGCATTGTCATTGATACGTGCCAACACTTGGAATGGTCCATCAACCCTTGCATCAAGTTTTGACTTTTTTTGTTATGGAAACCTCTTTTTTCACATATGCACCCAAACCTAATCACTTGGTTCAAAGATAACTTGCTTCTACCTTTATTTGCCTTCTTTGTATACATGCGATTCTTTTTCTCAAATTGTTCCCGTGCTTTATCATGTATTATTTTAACCAAGTTAGCCTTTTTCTTGCCATCTGAACTAGCAATCTCATTCAAAGGTAAAGGCATCAAGTTCAACACAGTTAATGGATTAAAACCATACATAATTTCAAATGGAGAATAACCTATAGAAGAATGTATAGAATGATTATATGCAAACTGAATGAATGGCAAACAATCTTCCAAAGTTTTCAAGTTATTTATAACAATTGCATGCAACATGGTTCCTAAAGTCCTGTTACCTACTTCAGTTTGCCCATCAGTTTATGGGTGACATGTGGTAGAGAATAAATGTTTAGTACCTAACTTTCCCCACAAAACTCTCCAAAAATGACTTAGTAACTTAACATCCCTATCTGAAACAATGGTTCTTGGCACACCATGAAGCCGAACCACTTCTTTAAAGAAAAGATCAATAATGTTTGTTGCATCATCTGTTTTATGGCAAGTAATGAAATGAGCCATTTTACTAAATTTGTCCATAATAACAAATATGCTATCCCTACCTTTCCTAGTCTTAGGTACCCCAATACAAAATCCATAGATATATCAGTCCAAGGTTCACTAGGTATAGGTAAAGTTGTATACAGACCATGAGGCATAGACCTAGACTTGGCTTGTTTACATTCAATACAGTTGGCACAAAGCCCTTCCATAGTTCTTCTCATATTCGGCCAATAAAAATGTTCACTAAGCATATCTAAGGTCTTTAACACACCAAAATGCCCTATTAACCTTCCACTATGTGATTCTCTAACAAGCAACTCCCTAATAAAACATGAAGGAATTCAAAGTTGTTTACCCCTAAAAAGATATCCTTCATGTCTATAGAACTTACCAAATGCAGCATGTTCACGAGTTTGACATACATTAGCAAAATCAGCATCATCAATATACAACTCTTTCAAATGCTCGAATGCAAGTAACTTAGAAGTAAGCATAGAAATCACAGCGTATCTTTTTGATAGTGCATCAACCATAACAGTTTCCTTACCTTGCTTGTATTTTATCATATACGAAAATGTTTCAAGATACTCCACCCAACTTGCATTCCTTTTGCTCAATTTCCCTTGTTCCTTTAAGTACTTGAGAGATTGATGATCACTATGTATCACAAACTCTTTAGGTAGCAAGTAATATTCCCACACTTCAAGAGCTCTCACCAAGGCATAATGCTCCTTATCATAAGTGGAGTACTTCAAAACTAATCCGCTCAACTTCTCACTGAAATATGCTATGGGATGATTCCTCTACATCAAAACGCCCCTATACCAATCCCAAAAGCAGCACATTCAATTTTAAAAGTCTTGGAAAAATCAAGCAAATGCAAAATTGGTGCAGTACATAACTTTTCCTTTAAGATATTAAATGCATTTTTCTATTCATTCTACCATCTAAAACCAACATTCTTCTTAATGATTTCATTCAATGGAGCAGTGATAGTAGAGAAATCTCTAACAAATCGCCTATAAAAACTTGCTAAACCATGAAAACTCCTAACCTCACTAGCTGACTTAGGTGTTGGCCATTCTTGAAGAGCTTTCACCTTTTTAGAGTCAACCTCAACTCCCTTAGAACTCACCATAAAACCTAAGAAGACGACTTTATCTATGCAAAATGAACACTTTTTAAGGTTTGCATACAGCTTCTCTTTCCTAAGCACATCTAAAATAGCCTTAACATGCATAATATGTTCATCTAAGTTCTTACTATAAATCAATATGTTATCAAAGTAAACAACCACAAATTTTCTAGGGAACTCACGCAAAACATGATTCATTAAGTACATGAAAGTACTAGGTGCATTAGATAAGCCAAAAGGCATAACCAACCACTTATACAATCCATATTTGGTCTTAAATGCAGTTTTCCATTCATCACATTCTTTCATCCTAATTTGATGATAGCCACTTTTTAAATCAATTTTGGTGAATACGTAGGCACCATGCAACTAATCTAGCATATCATCTAACCTAAGAATAGGATGGCAATACTTTACAATGATCTTGTTGACCATTCTACAATCCATACACATCCTTCAAGTTTTATCTTTGTTTGGCACTAAAAGAACTAGCACAGCATAAGGACTTATGCTCTCCCTCACATATCCCTTTTTAAGTAATTCATCCACTTACCTATGTAGTTCCTTTGTCTCCTCTAGATTGCTTCAGTAAACTGGATGATTAGGAATTTAAGCTTCTGGTACAAAGTGAATTTGGTGCTCAATCCTTCTTAAAGGTGGTAACTCATGGGGTACATCCTCAGGAAAAACATCATTATAATCTTACAATAAAGTCACAAACATACTAGGCAAATTTAGGTCAGTGTTAGTAAACAACGTTTCTTTAAACCAAATCAATATTAAAGCTCTCTTGCCTAAGTATACACTCTTTAACTCTCTCTTTTGCATAAAAACATGGTTGTGTCTTAACCTTTTCACTCATCCCAATTTCTTTTTGCTTACTTTTCACATTTTTTTCTTTTTTTTTCACTTACTAATTTCTTCTCCCCTGCACATCCCACTTTCTTTTTCTCACTTGTGCAGTCACTCACCATCAGGCCTTTAATTTTATTCTTTTCTCTCATGGCCTCTTTTCTCTCTTCTTTCTTTTTCACCTCACTACTTGAATCCCCACTTGATGATTGTTGAATTTTTAATTGTTCAAGGTATGCTTCTTTGAGTGATAAAGGAGCAAGGGTAATTTTTTGCTCATTATACGTAAAAGAATACCTATTCATGGACCCATCATGCATAACATGCCTATCGAATTGCCATGGCCTACCCAATAATATATGACCAGCTTGCATAGGCACAACATCACACATAACTTTATTAGCATATCTACCAATAGAGAATGTAACAACTACTTGGTTAGTAACTTTGACTTCACCACTATCATTCAACCATTGTAGTCTATATGGGTTAGGGTGTTTATCATATTTCAGCCCCAACTTCTATACCAAAGTAGTACTAGCTACATTAGTGCAACTACCCCCATCTATAATCATGCTACAAACTTTCCCACCTACCATGCATCTAGTGTGAAATAGGTTCTCCCTTTATTTTAGGCTATCTTCCTTCACATTCAAGTTCAATGCACACCTAGCGACTAAAGATTCACCCTTAACAGCATATTCAACACTCTCATCAATATCAAAACAATCTTCTAAAAGTGGCATACTCAAATCACTACCATCAAACTCATTACCTCTACCAGACTAAGAAACAATATCATCACCCTTAAAAACATAGTCTTTCTATTAGGACAATCAGACACATAATGACCATGCCCTTAACATTTAAAGCACTTAATATCCCTATGTTTAAAAGGTTTAAAAGATGGATCAGTAGTATACCCTTTTGAATTAAAGTACTCTTCTCCTTGCCTTTGTTTGTTTCATTGCCTTTCTCCTTGGAATCTGAATCGTGCTCCCTCTTTTTATCTTCATTTTTGCTCCACTTTGTACTCCAGTTACAATTGGAATTTGAGAAAGACTTGGCTGCCCTCCTTTGTTTTTATTGTTCTCCACTTTCATGGCAATATTCGCTAGTTCCTCCATCTCTGTATAATGTTGCAACTCAACCATATTAGCAATTTCCCTATTCAAACCACCCATGAACTGAACAATTGTCACCTTTTCTTCCTCTTCTATATTAGCTTTAATCAATAGCATCTCTATCTCTTTATGATAACCTTCTACTGATCTAGATCATTGTGTAAGTCTATGTAATTGCTAGTGTAACCTTATATAGTAATAAGATGGCATAAACCTCTTCTTCATCACTCTTTTCATCTCTTCCCAAGTGGATATAGGTGGTTCCCTGTTCCTCCTCTTATTCTTTGTTAATTCATCCCACCAAATTAGTGCATAATCAGAGAATTCCACTGCTGCCAATCTCACTTTCTTATCTTTAGAATAGTTGTGACAAGCAAAAATCATGTCCAATTTTTTTTCCCACTCTAAGTACACTTCAGCATTATTCCTACCTTTGAAGGGTGGAATTTTCATCTTGATGGCATTAATGTTGCTATCTTTTCTCTCCACTTTTTTTTCCCTCATTTCTCTACCCCTCACAGATTGCACTTCATCTTCATACTCATTATACCTTCTTCCCAGCTCTTTCTCCCTATTCCTATGACTGTTAATTGATCTACTATGGTTTTGGATTCTACTGGCTTCATTATTTCTTTCATCTATCCCATCCATCCTAGTAGACAACTTTTTGAACTCACTCATGAATGCCTTATACATTAATTTCAAATCAGGCACAATTTCATCCTCCCTCTTAAGCAATGTTTCTTTTCATCTCTACTTTGGGCCGTTCTTAAAACAAAAAGCTGCAAGAAAATGGTTAGCAATAAAAAGAACCTTACAATTCACTCCCTTATGTGTTTAGCTAAAAAGATGGCACTCCATTCGTGTTTCACTCAAAATTGGCTTTTACCCTCTTTTAAGCTTTCATACTCAAACTTGCTGTCCTCAATTGCACTTCATAATTCAATTTCCAATCAAGGTAATTCACAAACAGCAAATTAAAATTAGGAATGCAATGAAAACACCTAACAAAGAAGATAGGCACAAAACTAGAAGCAAGAATACCAAAATGAAGAAAGACAAAATGAGCACACAAGAGAAAGATATGTATGCTACTCAAAATACAGATTTTAAATTAACAAGAATCAAATTTTTAATTATTTAATTCCTTTTTTTTACTCCAGCAACTGATCTATATATTTTTTTATTTTATTTTTTTTGAATTCTATATGATAGCTAGGGCAGCAAATAACTCAAAGAACAAATATGAGAAAAAGACAAGATAAGAAAAACTCAAGAACAAGATGAACCCAACAAGATAAGTAAGAATTTATCCTAATCCAAGCTCTGATGCCAAATGATGTAGAACCCCAAGGCTAAAGAACCCAAAACCTCTTAAACACACACTTTCCCAAGAATATGAGCAAGAAGAAATTCCCAACCCTAATAGACCCCCAATCAATTATAGGAATGGAAACGCATATGATAAAGTTGATTTGAAAACAAGAATAGAATTCACCATAAGAAATTACCTTAATAAGAATTATATTCTTGATGCAATAGAAGAACACAAGCAATCTTCCCTAAGATGAGTAAAAACTTAATATTTTTCCAATAACCAAATCTGCCATACAATGTTCATTATGAGGTATTTATACCCCTTGAAAAAAAAAATAGAGATATATAAGGCCTTTAATGATGGGCCTCCCACCAAAATAAGCAAAGCCCAAACCTAACATCTCTAAAATATAGCCCATTAAGCCCAAAGGTTTAAATTAAAGGAGCCAAAAGCTAATAAAAGCCCATCTCACCAAAACAGGCCCAAAATGAATTAAAAAGAAGTCTACATGCAAAATACAAGTAGTGGGCTACCCAAAGCTATTCTTCTAACTTAAAATAATTAATTAAACAAGAATTAGAGTTTTCTTGCAAATTCAGCCCATTTGATTAGATATGCTGCCATTGGTCCTCATTATCTCTTGAGATTCCATGCCATCTACAATTCTGCCTATGTAAGATTGAAGTGTTTCTTTGAACTTCTTGACTCTTGATCTTGTTACCATTCCATTCGACATTGCTAGCTCATCTTTGGTTCCATTCCTCTTGCAATGTACCATGGTTATGCTCACATCAATTTTCCTTATAGTCCAAGTTCATCTGTGAAATGAAAAAAACTTGGATACTCATAATAATCTCTATTCTTTTTGTTATAGGCTCTATAATCATGTTCTCCTTATTAGGATATGCGGCATTAATGCTTTCGATTTGGAAGAAAAAGCTTTTCTTTCCACCATTTTCCTTAAAATCAAAGTTCATCCGTGAAATAAGACAAACTTGGATACTCGTAATAATCTTCATTCTTTTTGTTATGGGCACCGCAATCACATTCTCCTCATTGGGATACATGATATTTATGCTTTGGATTTGCAAGAAAAGCTTTTCTTTCCACCATTTTCCTTATAATTAAAGTTCATCTGTGAAATAAGACAAACTTGGATACTCATAATAATCTCTATTTTTTTTGTTATGGGCACTACAATCATGTTCTCCTCATTGGGGTACACATTATTGATGCTTTAAATTTACAAGAAAAGCTTTTCTTTCTACCATTTTCCTTACAATCAAAGTTCATCCGTTAAATGAGATAAATTTGGATACTCATAATAATCTTCATTCTTTTTGTTATTGGCACAATAGTCATGTTCTCCATATTTGGATACACGATATTAATGCTTTGATTTGGCAGGAAATGCTTTTCTCCCTGTTATTTTCCTTATAATCAAAGTTTATCTGTGAAATGAGACAAACTTGGATATTCATAATAATCTCCATGTTTTTTGTTATTAGTGATACAATCATGTTCTCCACATTGGGATGCACAATATTGATGCTTTGGATTTGCAATAAAATCTTTTCTTTCCACCATTTTCCTTATGATTAAAGTTTATTTGTAAAATGAGACAAACTTGGATACTCATAATAATCTCCGTTCTTTTTGTTATGGTCACTACAATCATGTTCTCTTCATTAGAGTGCATGATATTGATGCTTTAGATTTGCAAGAAAAGCTTTTCTTTCCACCATATTCCTTACAATGAAAGTTCATCCGTGAAATAAGACAAACTTGGACACTCATAATAATCTTCATTCTTTTTGTTATGGGCACTGCAATCATGTTCTCCTCATTAGGATACATGATGTTGATGCTTTGATTTGGCGAGAAAAGCTTTTCTTTCCCCTATTTTCCTTATAATCAAAGTTCATCCATGAAATGATTCAAACCTAGAATCTCATAATAATATCTATTCTTTTTGTGATTGGGTGCCATAATCATGTTCTCCACATTGTGATATATGATATTGATGCTACGAATTTGAAAGAAAACGTTTATTTAGACCATTTTCCTTATAATCGAAGTTCATCCATGAAATGATACAAAGTAGCATACCTATGATAATCCCCATTCTTTTTGTTAGTGGCACCACAATCATGTTCTCCACATTAGGATACACAGTGTTGATGCTTTGGATATGCAAGAAAAGCTTTTATTTCCACCATTTTTCTTGTAATTAATATTCATTCGTAAAATGAGACAAGCTTGGATACTCATAATAATATCCATTCTTTATGTTATGGGCACCATAATCATGTTCTCCTCATTGGGATACAAGGTATTGATGCTTTGGATTTACGAGAAAAGCTTTTCTTTCCCCCATTTTCCTTATCATCAAAGTTCATCCATCAAATGAGACAAACTTGGATACTCATAATAATCTCCATTCTTTTTTTTATTGGCACTAGAATCATGTTCACCACATTGGGATACACGATATTAATGCTTTGATACGGCAGGAAAAGCTTTTTGCTCCACCATTTTCCTTATAATCAAAGTTCATCTGTGAAATGAGACAAATTTGGATACTCACAGTAATCTCCTTCTTTTTGTTAGCGGCACCACAATCATGTTCTTCACATTGGGATACACGGTATTGATGCTTTGGAATTGCAAGAAAAGCTTTTCTTTCCACTATTTTCCTTATAATCAAAGTTCATCTGTGTAATGAAACAAACTCAGATGCTCGTAATAGTCTTCATTCCTTTTGTTATGGGCTTTACAATCATGTTCTCCTTATTGCAATACATGGTATTAATGCTTTGGATTTGGAAGAAAAAGCTTTTCTTTCCACCATTTTCCTTATAATCAAAGTTCATCCATGAAATGAGAGAAACTTAGATATTCATAATAATCTCCATTCTTTTGTTATGGGCACCATAATCATCTTCTCCTCATTGGGATACATGATATTGATGCTTTGGACTTGCAAGAATGGCTTTTCTTTCCACCATTTTCCTTTCAATCAAAGTTCATCTGTGAAATAAGACAAACTTGGGTACTCATAATAGTCTCCATTTTTTCTGTTATTGGCATTACAATCATGTTCTCCACATTGGGATACATGATGTTGATGCTTTGGATTTACAAGAAAAGCTTTTGTTTCCACCATTTTCCATGTAAATGATGTTCACCTGTGAAAACAGACAAACTTGGGTACTCATAATAATCTCTATTCTTTTTGTTATGGGCACTACAATCATCTTCTCCTCATTAGCATACACGATACTGATGCTTTGGATTTGCAAAAGAAGCTTTTCTTTCCACCATTTTCCTTACAATCAAAGTTCATCCATGAAATGTGACAAACTTGGGTACGCATAGTAATCTCCATTTTTTCTATTATTGGCACTACAATCAAGTTCTCCATATTGGGATACATGATATTGATGCTTTGGATTTGCAAGAAAAGCTTTTGTTTGCACCATGTTCCTTGTAATTGATGTTCATCCATGAAAAGAGACAAACTTGGATAGTCATAATAATCTCCATTCTTTTTGTTATGGGCACTACAATCTTGTTCTCCTTGTTAGGATACACGATATTGATGATTCAAATTTGTAAGACAAGCTTTGCTTTCCACCATTTTGCTTGTAATTAATGTTCATTCGTGAAATGAGATAAACTTGGATACTCATAAATATCTCCATTCTTTTTGCTATGGGCACTACAATCATGTTCTCCTCTTTGTGATACACAATATTGATGCTTTGGATTTGTAAGTAAAGCTTTTCTTTACATTATTTTCCTTATAATCAAAGTTTATCCATGAAATGAGATAAACACAGATACTCATAATAATCTCCATTACTTTTGTTATTGGGTACTACAACCATGTTCAACTCATTGCGATTCATGATGTTGATGCTTGGATTTAGCAAGAAAAGCTTTTCTTTCCACCATTTTCCTTATTATTAAAGTTCATCTATGAAATAAAACAAACTTGGATACTCGTTATAATCTCCATTCTTTTTGTTATTGGGCACTAAATCATGTTCTCCACATTGGGATACACAGTATTGATGCTTTGCATTTGCAAGAAAAGCTTTTCCTTCCACCATTTTCCTTATCATTAATGTTCATCTGTGAAATGAGACAAACTTGCATACTCGTAATAATCTCCATTCTTTTTGTTATGGGTACCACAATCATGTTCTCCTCATTGGGGTACACGATATTGATGCTTTGGATTTGCAAGAAAAGCTTTTCTTTCCACCATTTTCCTTATAATCAAAGTTCATCCATGAAATCAAACAAACTTGGATACTCATAACAATCTGCATTCTTTTTTATATGGGCTCTAAAATCAAGTTCTCCTTATTGGGATACACGATATTAATGCTTTGGATTTTGAAGAAAAAGCTTTTCTTTCCATAATTTTCCTTAATATCAAAGTTCATCCGTGAAAATAAGACAAAGTTGGATACTTGTAATAATCTGCATTCTTTTTGTTATGGTCACCATAATCACATTCTCCTTGCAGGGATACACAATATTTATACTTTGGATTTGCAAGAAAAGCTCTTCTTGCTGCCAGTTTCTCTATCATCAAATTTCATCAAATGAGACAAACGTGGATACTGATAATAATCTTAATTCTTTTTGTTATTGGCACAAAATCATGTTCTCCATATTGGGATACACAATATTGATGCTTTGATTTGGCAGGAAAAGCTTTTCTCTCCACCATTTTCCTTATTATTAAAGCACATCTATGAAATGAGATAGACTTGGATACGCATAATAATCTCCAATCCTTTTGCTATTGGGCACTACAATCATGTTCACCTCATTGGGATTCATGATGTTGACGCATTGATTTGGCAGGAAAAACTTTTATTTCCACCATTTTCCTTATAATTAAGGTTAATCCATGAAATAAGACAAACTTGGGTACTTGTAATAATCTCTATTCTTTTTGTTATGGGTGCAACAATCATGTTCTCCTCATTGGGGCACACGATATTGATGCTTTGGATTTGCAAGAAAAGCTTTTCTTTCCACCATTTTCCTTATAATCAAAGTTCACCTATGAAATGAGACAAACTTGAATAATCATAATAATCTCCATTCTTTTCAATATGGGCTCTACAATCATGTACTCTGTATTAGGATACGCGGTATTGATGCTTTGGGTTTGGAAGAAAAAGCTTTTCTTTCCACCATTTTCCTTATAATCAAAGTTCAAACTTGAAATGAGACAAACTTGGATACTCATAATAATCTCCATTCTTTTTGTTATGGCCACCACAATCACGTTCTCCTCATTGAGATACATAAGATTTATGCTTTGGATTTGCAATAAAACCTTTTCTTTCCGCCATTTTTCTTTTAATCAAAGTTCATCCATCAAATGAGACAAACTTGGATACTCATAATAATCTTCATTCTTTTTGTTATTGGCACTACAATCATATTCTCCACATTAGGATACACGATATTGATGCTTTGATTTGGCAGAAAATGCTTTTCCCTCCACCATTTTCCTTATAATCAAAGTTAATCCGTGAAATGAGATAAACCTGGATACTCATAATAATCTCCATTTTTTTTTGTTATTAACACTACAATCATGTTCTTCACATTAGGTTGCATGATATTGATGCTTTGGATTTGCAAGAAAAGCTTTTCTTTCCACCATTTTCCTTATAATCAAAGTTCATCCATGAAATGAGATAAACTTTGACACTCATAAATCTCCATTCTTTTTGTTGTGGGCACTACAATCATCTTATCCTCGTTGTGATACCCATTGTTGATGCTTTGATTTGGCAAGAAAAGCTTTCTTTCCTCCATTTTCCTTACAATCAAAGTTCATCTATGAAATAATTCAAACCTAAATTCTCATAATAGTCTCTATTCTTTTTGTGATTGGGTGCTATAATCAAGTTTTCCACATTGGGATACATGATATTGATGCTTTGCATTTGAGAGAAAACGTTTCTTTAGACCATTTTCCTTATAATCAAAATTCATTCATGAAATGATACAAACTTGCATACTTGTAACAATCCCTATTCTTTTTGTTAGTGGCACCATAATCATGTTCTCCGTATTGGGATACATGGCATTGATGCTTTGGAATTGCAAGAAAAGCTTTTCTTTCCATCATTTTCCCTATAATCAAAGTTCATCCATGAAATAAGACAAACTCGAATACACGTAATAGTCCTCATTCTTTTTGTTGTGGCCACTAAAATCATAATGTTCTCCTTATTATGATACACGGTACTGATGCTTCGAATTTGGAAGAAAAAGCTTTTCTTTCCACCATTTTCCTTAGAATCAAAGTTCATTCATGAAATAAGACTAACTTGGATACTTGTAATGATCTCCATTTTTTTTGTTATGGGCACTATAATCATGTTCTCCTAATTAGGGTGCATGATATTGATGCTGTGGATTTGCAAGAAAAGCTTTTCTTTCCACCATTTTCCCTATAATCAATGTTCATCCTTGAAATGAGACAAGCTCGGATACTTGTAATAATCTCCTTTCTTTTTGTTACTGGCACTACAATCATGTTCTCCACTTTGGGATACACGGTATTGATGCTTTGGATTTGCAAGAAAAGCTTTTCTTTCCACCATTTTCCTTGTAATTGATGTTCGCCCATAAAAAAAGACAAACTTGGATACTCGTAATAATCTCCATTCTTTTTGTTATGGGCACCACAATCTTGTTCTCCTTATTGGGATACAATATTAATGCTTCGAATTTGCAAGAAAAGCTTTGCTTTCAACCATTTTCCTTGTAATTAATATTCATCCGTGAAATGAGCCAACTTGGATACTCGTAATAATCTCCATTCTTTTTGTTATGGGCACTACAGTCATGTTATCCTCTTGGGGATACACAATATTCATGCTTTGGATTTACAAGAAAAGCATTTCTTTCCATCATTTTCCTTATAATCAAAGTTTATCCACGAAATAAGACAAACATGGACACTCATAATAATCTCTATTCCTTTTGTTATTGGGCACTACAATCATGTTCACCTCATTGGTATTCATGATGTTGATGCTTTGATTTGGCAAGAAAAACTTTTCTTTCCACCATTTTCCTTTTAATTAAGGTTAATCCATGAAATGAGACAAACTTGGATACTTGCAATAATCTCCATTCTTTTTGTTATGGGCACTACAATCATGTTCTCCGTATTGGGATGCACGATATTGATGCTTTGGATTTGCAAGAAAAGCTTTTCTTTCCACCATTTTCCTTATAATCAAAGTTCACCTATGAAATGAGACAAACTTAGATACTCATAATAATCTCCATTCTCTTTGTTATAGGCTCCACAATCATGTAATACCTATTGGGATACACAGCATTGGTGCTTTGGATTTGGAAGAAAAAGCTTTTCTTTCCACCATTTTCCTTATAATCAAATTCAAACTTGAAATGAGACAAACTTGAATACTTGTAATAATCTTCTTTTTTTATGTTATGGGCACCATAATCACACTCTCCTTATCGAGATACAAGATATTTCTGATTTGGATTTGCAAGAAAAGCTTTCCTTCCCACCATTTTTCTTATAATCAAAGTTTATCCGTCAAATGAAATGAACTTGGATACTCATAATAATCTTCATCCTTTTTGTTATTGGCACTACAATCATGTTCTCCACATTGGTATACACGATATTGATGCTTTGATTTAGGAGAAAAAGCTTTTCTCTCCACCATTTTCCTTATAATCAAAGTTCATACGTGAAATGAGCCAAAATTGGATACTTGTAATAATCTCTTTTTTTTTTATTATTAGCACTACAATCATGTTCTCCACATTGGGATATACGATATTGATGCTTTGGATTTGGAAGAGAAGCTTTTCATTCCACCATTTTCCTTATGATCAAAGTTCATCTATAAAATGAGACAAATTTAGATACTCGTAACAATCTTCATTCATTTTGTTATGGACACTACAATCATGTTCTCCTCATTGGGGTAGATGATATTGATGCTTTGGATTTGCAAGAAAAGCCACTCTTTCCATCATTTTCCTTATTATTAAAGTTCACCCATGAAATGAGACAAACTTGGACACTCGTAACAATCTCCATTCTTTTTGTTATGGGCACTACAATCATGCTCTCCTTATTCGTATACACGATGTTGGTGCTTTGATTTGGCAAGAAAAGCTTTTCTTTCCACCATTTTCCTTATAATCAAAATTCATCCATGAAATGATTCAAACCTGGATTCTCATAACAATCTCTAGTCCTTTTGTGATTGGGTGCTACAATCAGGTTCTCCACATTGGTATACTTCATATTGATGCTTCGGATTTGAAAGAAAACATTTCTTTAGACCATTTTTCCTTATAATCAAAGTTCATCCATGAAATGATACAAGCTTTCGTACTTGTAATAATCCCCATTCTTTTTGTTAGTGGCACCACAATCATATTCCTCACATTGGGATACATGGTATTGATGCTTTGGATTTGCAGGAAAAGCTTTTCTTTTCACCATTTTCCTTATAATTAATGTTAATCCGTGAAATGAGACAAACTTGGATACTCATAATAAACTCCAATCTTTTTGTTATGGGCACTACAATCATGTTCTCTTTATTTGGTTGCATGATATTGATGCTTTGGATTTGGAAGAAAAGCTTTTCTTACCACCATTTTCCTTAAAATCAAAGTTTATTCGTGAAATGAGACAAGCTTGGATACTCATAATAATCTACTTTCTTTTTGTTATGGGCACAACAATCATGTTCTCCTCATTAGGATACACGATATTGATGCTTTGGATTTGCAAGAAAAGCTCTTCTTTCCACTATTTCACTTGTAGTCAAAGTTTATCCACCAAATGAGACAAACTTGGATGTCATAATGACCTCCATTTTTTCTGTTATTGGCACTACAATCATGTTCTCCACATTAGGATACACGATATTGATGCTTAGGAGTTGCAAGAAAATCTTTTGTCCACCATTTTCCTTGCAATTGATGTTCAACTGTGAAAAAAGACAAACTTCGATACTCGTAATAGTCTCCATTCTTTTTTTTATAGGCAGTACAATCTTGTTCTCCTTCTTGTGATACACGATATTGATGCTTCAGATTTGCAAGAAAACATTTGCTTTCTGCCACTTTCCTTGTAATTAATGTTCACCCATAAAATGAGACAAACTTGGATACTCGCAATAATCTTCATTCTTTTTGTTATGGCCACCACAATCATGTTCTCCTCTTTGTGATACATGATATTAAAGCTTCGGATTCTTAAGAAAAGCTTTTCTTTCCATCATTTTCGTTATAATCAAAGTTCATCCGTGAAATGAGACAAATATGGATAGTCGTAATAATCTCCATTCTTTTTATTATTGGGCGCTACAATCATGTTCACCTCATTGGGATTCACGATGTTGATGCTTGGATTGGACAAGCAAAGCTTTTCTTTCCACCATTATCCTTATTATTAAAGTTTATTCATGAAATGAGATAGACATGGATATGCATAATAATCTTCATTATTTTGTTATGGGCACTACAATCATGTTCACCTTATTGGGATACATGATTTGATGCTTTGATTTGGCAGGGAAAGCTTTTCTTTCCACCATTTTCCTTATAATCAAAGTTCATCCATCAAATGATTCAAATCGGGATTCTCATAATAATCTCCTTTCTTTCTACAATCGGGGGTTACAATCATGTTCTTTACATTGGGATACATGATCTTGATGCTTCGAATTTGAAAGAAAAATGTTTCTTTAGACCATTTTCCTTATAATCAAAGTTCATCCATGAAATGACACAAACTTGGATACTTGTAATAATCCCCATTCTTTTTGTTAGTGGCACTACAATCATGTTCTCCATATTGGGATATAGGATATTGAACATGTGGATTTGCAAGAAAAGTTTTTCTTTCTACTATTTTTCTCATAATTAATGGAATAAGACAAACATGGATACTCATGATAATCTCCATTTTTTTTGTTATAGGCATCACAGTCATGTTTTCCTCATTGGGGTACACGATATTAATGCTTTGTACTTGCAAGAAAAATTTTTCTTTCTACCATTTTCCTTATAATCAAAGTTCATACGTGAAATAAGACAAACTTGGATACTCATAATAATCTCCATTCTTTTTGTTATGGGCACTACAATCATGTTCCCCTCGTTAGGATACATGATATTGATGCCTTGGATTTAGAAGAAAAGCTTTTTTTTTTGCCATTTTCATTATAATCTATGTTCATCCGTCGAATAAGAGAAGCTTGGATACTTGCAATAATCTCCATTCTTTTTCTTATGGGCACTACAATCATGTTTTCCGCTTTGGGATGCACAATATCGTTGTTTGGATTTGAAAGAAAACCTTTTCTCCCCATTATTTTTCCTTATAATCAAAGTTCATCCGTGAAATGATAAAAACATGGATACTCATAGTAATCTCTATTCTTTTTGATATTGGGCACTACAATCATATCCAGCTCATTAGGATTCAAGTTGTTGAGGCTTGGACTTGTCAAGAAAAGCTTTTTTTTTCACTATTTTCCTTATTGTTAAAGTTCATCCATGAAATGTTGGATACGCATAATAATCTCTATTATTTTTGTTATGGGCACTACAATCATGTTCACTTCATTGGGATACACGGTGTTGATGCTTTGGATTTGTAAAAAAATTTTTTTTTTCTACCATTTTCCTCATAATCAAAGTTCATCCGTGCAATAAGATAAACTTAGATACTCATAATAATTTCTTTTTTTTTTTGTTATTGGCACTACAATCATGTTCTCCATATTGGGATACACGATATTAATGCTTTGGATTTGCAAGAAAAGTTTTATTTCCACTATTTTCCTTGAATTGATGTTCACCCGTGAAATGAGACAAACTTGGGTACTCATAATAATCTTCATTCTTTTTTTTTATAGGCATTGCAATCTTGTTCACCTTATTGGGATACATGATATTAAAGCTTCGGATTTGTAAGAAAAGCTTTACTTTCCACCATATTCCTTCTAATTAATTTTTATCCATGAAATGAGATAAACTTGGATACTCACAGTAGTCTCCATTCTTTTTGTTATAGATACTATAATCATGGTCTCCTCTTTGGGATACATGATATTGATGCTTTGGATTTCTAAGAAAAGCTTTTCTTTCCCCTATTTTCCTTATAGTCAAAGTTCATCCATCAAATGAGACAAACTTGGATACTCATAATAATCTCCATTCTTTTTGTTATTGGCACTACAATGATGTTCTCTTCATTAGGATGCACGATATTAATGCTTTGGGATTTGGAAGCAAAGCTTTTCTTTCCACCATTTCCCTTATAATCAAAGTTCATTTGTGAGTTGAGACAAACTTGGATACTCAGAATATCTCCATTCTTTTTGTTATTGGCACTATAATCATGTTCTCCTTATTGGGATACACTATATTGATCCTTTGGATTTGGAAGAAAAGCTTTTTTTCCATCATTTTCCTTATAATCAAAGTTCATCCATGAAATAAGACAAACTTGGATACTTGTAATGATCTCCATTCTTTTTGTTATTGGCACAACGATCATGTTCTTCACATTGGGATACACGATATTGATGCTTTCGATTTGCAAGAAAAGCTTACCTTTCCACCATTTTCTTTATAATCAAAGTTCATTTATGAAATGAGTCAAACTTGGATACTCATAATAATGACCATTCTTTTGTTATGGGCTCTATAATCATGTTCTCCTTATTGGGATATATGGTATTAATGCTTTGGATTTGGAAGAAAAAGCTTTTCCTTCCACCATTTTCCTTATAATCAAAGTTCATTCGTGAAAAGAGACAAACTTGGATACTAGTAATAATCTCTATTGTTTTTGTTTTGGGCACTACAATTATGTTCTTCTCATTGGGATACACAATATTGGTAATTTCGATTCGGAAGAAAAGCTTTTTGTTCCACCATTTTCATTATAATCAGTGTTCATCCATGAAATGAGAGAAACTTAGATACTAGCAATAATCTCCATTCTTTATGTTATGGGCACTACAATCATGTTCTCCGCTTTGGGGTACACAATATAGCTGCTCTGGATTTGCAAGAAAAGCTTTTTCTCTCTATCATTTTCCCTATAATCAAATTTCATCTACGAAAGGAGACAAACATAGCTACTCATAATAATCTCCATTCTTTTTGTTATTGGGCACTACAATCATGTTAACCTCATTGGGATTTACTTGTTGATGCTTGGATTCGGCAAGCAAAGCTTTTCTTTCCACCATTTTCCTTATAATCAAAGTTCATCCATGAAATGATTCAAACCTGGATTCTCATTATAATCTCCTTTCTTTCTATGATTAGGCACTACAATCATGTTCTTCACAATGGGATACACGATATTGATGCTTCATATTTCAAAGAAAAATGTTTGTTTAGACCATTTTCCTTATAATCAAAGTTCATCCATGAAATCATACAAACTTGGATACTTGTAATAATCCCTATTCTTTTTGTTAGTGGCACTACAATCATGTTCTCCACATTGGGATACAGGGTATTCATGCTTTGGATTTGTAAGAAAAGCTTTTCTTTCTACCATTTTCCTTATAATCAAAGTTCATCCATGAAATGAGACAAACACAGATACTTATGATAATCTCCATTTTTTTTTGTTATGGGCACTACAATCATGTTCTCCTTATTGGGGTGCATGATATTGATGCTTGACATCGATGCTTTGGATTTGCAAGAAAAGCTTTTCTTTCCACCATTTTCCTTATAATTAATGTTCATCCGTGAAATGAGACAAACTTGGATACTCGTAATAAACTCCAATCTTTTTATTATGGGCACTACAATCATGTTCTCTTTATTGGTTACATGATATTGATGCTCTGGATTTGGAAGAAAAGCTTTTCTCTCCACCATTTTCCTTATAATCCATGTTCATCCATGAAATGAGAAAAACTTAGATCTTGTAATAATCTCATTTCTTTTTGTTATGGGCATAACAATCATGTTCTCCTCGTTGGGATACACAATATTGATGCTTTGGATTTGCAAGAAAAGCTATTCTTTCCATTATTTCACTTATAGTCAAAGTTTATCTGCGAAATGAGACAAACTTGGATGTCATAATAACCTCTATTTTTTCTACTATTGGCACTACAATCATGTTCTCCATATTGGGGTACATGATATTGATGCTTAGGATTTGCAAGAAAATCATTTGTTTCCACCATTTTCCTTGTAATTGATGTTCAACCTTGAAAAGAGACAAACCTGAATACTCATAATAATCTCTATTCTTTTTGTTACGGGCAGTTCAATCTTGTTCTCTTTATTGTGATACACAATATTGATGCTTCAGATTTGCGAGAAAACCTTTGCTTTCCACCACTTTCCTTGCAATTAATGTTCACCCGTGAAATGAGACAAACTTGGATACTCATAATAATCTCCATTCTTTTTGTTATGGGCACCATAATCATGTTCTCCTCTTTGTGATACACGATATTAAAGCTTTGGATTTTTAAGAAAAGCTTTTTTTTCCATCATTTTCCTTATAATCAAAGTTCATCCACGAAATGAGACAAACATGGATACTCATAATAATCTCAATTCTTTTTGTTATTGGGCACTACAATCATGTTCACCTCATTGGGATTCACGATGTTGATGCTTGGATTCGACAAGCAAAGCTTTTCTTTCCACCATTATCCCTATTATTAAAGTTTACTCATGAAATGAGACAGACATGGATACACATAATAATCTCCATTCTTTTTGTTATGGGCACTAATCATGTTCACCTCATTGGCATACATGATTTTGATGCTTTGATTTGGCAAGAAAAGCTTTTCTTTCCACCATTATAATCAAAGTTCATCCATAAAATGATTCAACCTTGGATTCTTATAATAATCTCCTTTCTCTCTGCAATTGGGCATTACACTCATGTTCTTCACATTGGGATACATGATATTGATGCTTCAAATTTGAAAGAAAAAAGTCTCTTTAGACCATTTTCCTTACAATCAAAGTTCATCCATGAAATGATACAAACTTGGATACTCGTAATAATCCCCGTTCTTTTTGCTAGTGGCACTACAATCATGTTCTCCATATTGGGATATAGGGTATTGAACATTTCGCTTTGTAAGAAAAGCTTTTCTTTCTGCCATTTTCCTCATAATTAATGTTCATCCATGGAATGAGATAACATGGATACTCATGATGATCTGTATTTTTTAGTTATAGGCACTACAATCATGTTCTCCTCATTGGGGTACACAATATTGATGCTTTGTACTTGTAAGAAAAACTTTTCTTTCCATCATTTTCCTTATAATCAAAGTTCATCCGTGAAATGAGACAAACTTGGATACTCTTAATAATCTCCATTCTTTTTGTT
>JBBYHM010356325.1:11338-22125 GCA_038381775.1 Adansonia rubrostipa | reverse complement strand
CTAATTGGTAATTAGAAACCAACTAAATTGGTTAGTGAAATGTTAGATATCAACTAGACTAGTTTTCATGAAACTAGTAGAAAATAACCAATAATTAAAACAAAATTAAATAATGATAATAAAATATAAATTAAAAAATTAATAATCATAAACAAATTTTGGAAATGAAATAATGAAAAAAATAGATTGGAACTTCAAAACTCGTAAAATTATACAAGAAAATTTTTTTCGGATAAAAATTAATGTATATAAAAAATTCAAAATTCAACCAATTAATTAAATTTTCAAAAAACTGACTTAAAATGAATTTAATAAAAAATTTTGATGAATTTTAAAAATTATAAAGTCAAAAAAAACACCTAAAAAATACGAAATAAAAAAATTTCATATCTTGGAAATGAGGAAAATTTAGAAAACAAATGTAAAACTTATAAAATAAAATGGATTTTTTCAAACTATTTAATATGATTTAAACAATAAATTTTGAAGAATTTTAAAAATTATAAACTGAAAAAATCTCACTGAAAAAATTTATGGAGTATAAATCCCGTATCTTGGTAACAGAAAAAAATTTTAAAACTCATAAAAATTTAAAATTTTCAAAACTGATTTAATATGAATTAGATAATAATATTTAAAGAATTTTAAAAATTATAAACTAAGAAAAATCTTCCCAAAAAATTTCGGAATAGAAAACTCCGTATTTTAAAAACGGGAAGAAAATATAAAATTCATAACTAATAAATGAATTTTAAAAAATGATTTAATATTAGTTGAATGTGAATATTTAAATAATTTTAAAATTCAAAACTTGAGAAAATTACACCAAAAATTTTATAGATAATGGAAAGATCGTATTCTGGAATCAAGAAAATTTCAAAGAATACATTAAAAATTGTATAAAATGAATTAAATAAAACATGTTACTCAAAATATTAATTTATAAAATGAAAAAGATGAAAATCCAAAATTCAAAATAATTTTATTAGGAAAACTTTTTCGAGTATAAAACTCGTAATACTATAAAAAATTTAAAATTAGTCACAAAAATAGATAACCTGACTCCTTATGGTATAAAATGCTAATATGAATTTTTTCTTAAATAATTCTCATTTTTCAAAGTATGTATTGGCATAAATACTATACAGGTATCGACAAAATAATACGATGGTTAACTTTCAAGTTTAATGAAAAATTACCTAAAAATTCCTAAAAATGGGAAATTTGACCACGATATCTTTCGTAAAAACAAATTTCTAAAATTTTGACAAGAAAAGATAAAAATAATTTTTTTCTTTTAAATATTCGTCCTATATATTCGAAATTAGAGATCGAAATATGACTTTTTTGTCTTGTGAACTTACGATTATTTAAATTATGACTAAAAGGGTCTTGAAAATGTCTTGTTCATCTGAAAAATATCAGTGTCAATGAGGATGGCAATTAAGTTCTTGATCCCAGATATTTGAGATTTTTGGAAATGAGACCCAAATGAAATTAGGTGTGAACGTCTCCTAAATATGCACCTTCGGCATACAAGCATCCTGATGCTTATCTAGGACTTGACTTTAGGTAAAATTACTAAAATGCCTTAGGGTATACCTTCGGAGTGAAAGTATCCCATAACCTAACGGACACAAAAAGACAATGAAATAATGAATCTATCCTAAATATGCACCTTCAGCAAAAGGCATCCTAGTTATATTTAAGACTTGATTTTAGGTGCCCTTAAGGTATACCTTCGACATGAAAGTCTCCTAGTACATTAGTGGACAAAAATGACAATGAAATAATGAATCTATCCTAAGTATGCACCTTCAGCATAAAAGCATCTTGGTTACTATCTGGGACATGATTTTAGGTAAAATTATGAAAAGCCCATGAGGTATACCTTCGATTTGAAAGTATCCTGGTAACCCTAATAGACCTTAAAATGACTTTAGAAGGCTATACTAATCCTAAAAATTTACCTTTAGCGTAAAAGAATCAAGAAAAGAAAAATTACCAAGATGCCCCTAGGATATACCTTCGACGTGAAAGTATCCTGGTGCATTAACGGACATTAGAATAATTATGAAATGATGAATTTATCCTAAGTGGGAAACTATAATTTGAAATTTGGTTTAAAATGCAAAAATTGCAATTAATCCCTTAAACTTTTTAAAATTTTGTTTCATACCTAACAAAAAATCAAGAGAGCACAAAAAATTTTGAAAATTTCTATATTCTTATGGAAGGCCATAGGAATAATAAACGTTTTTAAAAGTGATAAATTTGACTGTTTACCCCCTAAATACTAAAATTTGCTATTTAATCCCTAAACTTTTTAAATTTTCATTTTAGTCCCTACATGATAAAATAACCTAAAAGTCATAAAAATCACATGAAAATATGCAAGAAAAATACAGCAAATATATCAACGAAAATTCGGCCAAACACCTTGGCCTAAGAACAAAATTTTTTCTATACTTTGCAAAATAGCCCCTAAACTTTGTAAAATTATATTTTGACCCCTATGTGATGAAATATCACAAAACACTACAACAAATCAACAAACCAAAAAAAAATTAACATAAAAGTCAAACAAGAATATACATAAAGGTTCGGCCAAGCACTTTTGGCCATAAAGCCTAAATTTTTATTTTTTTGCAATTTAGTCTTTAAATTTCCTAAAATTACAAAACGACCCCCAAAGTGTTAAAAATGTCTAAAACATGTTCATGAACATATGAATCAGCATTTACATGGGTCATGAAGCTCTCGACCAAGCCTAAAATAGCCTAAAAAAATTTTATAAATTTTACAATTTAGTCCCTATGTTTATAAACACTACAAAATAACTTAAAAATTATGAAATCAAGGTAAAAATAAGCACAAAATTATGATTATCAGCTCTAATCAGATTCAGCCAAGGTAAGGAATAAATATGCATCAATATTTTATAACACAAAATCATGAAAATAAGCATGAATAAATATCATCAAGTTTAAATACAAAAATAAAATCATAAAAAAATAAATTTATAAATATGTAAATCAACATATTAACTTGAAAATATTAAGAATAACAATATAAACATAAACATAAACATACATATACAAGAAAATTAATATCTCATCAACAACAATAGTATTTCATAAAAAATTAACTAGAACAACAAATATATAGAAAATTGATCATTGTCAACATGTTAGCCTTTCAACATGGATGAAATTCCATGAGCTTAACATGTTTTTGACTCACAACAAAGAATAAAAATTATTGACATAAACAAAAATTACAAGATTCATGGATGAAATTACCTAAAAAAGCTTGAAAACTTAAAATTTCTTAAAAATTTCTAAGAAAAATGGGTAAATTTGGCTATGGAAGGCATTCATTATTTGGGAAAATTCTCCATGGTTTTCCAAGGTGGGGGATGGCAAGAAAATGGTTGTGGAATATGCTTTTGTTGTAACCTTCCTAGAAATTTCTAGGAATTCTTTCTTTTTTTATATAGTTATTTATTTATTAATTTTGTTTACTTTTTTACTTTACAAAAGTTAAATTAATAATCTTTGTTTTTATTCATATTGCATCATGCATAACATCATCATCTCTAGCAAATTTTGAATGATATTTGTATGTTATGTAAAATGATATATAACTAAAAGGATTAAATTGTAAAAAAATAAAAATTATGTATATACAGCAAAATCTCATGTGATTAATTTAAATTAATTTAATAATAAAAACAATTTTTATGTACAAGAATAAAAAACATAAAAATTAGCAAACTCGTAAAATTTATGAGAAAAACACTTTTCGAGAAAAATTGTTATATGTAAAAAATTAAAAACTCATAAAATAAATTAAATTTTTACAAACTGAATTAATATGAATTAAATAATAATATTTGAAGAGTTTTAAAAAATATAAACTCACAAAATCCTACTGGAGGAATTTACGAACTAGAAAACTTCATATCTTGGTAATAGGAAAAATTCTAAAACTTAAAAAATAAATTGAATTTTTCAAAAATAATTTAATATGAATTAAAAAATAATATTTGAAGAATTTAAAAAATTATAAACCTAGAAAAATCCTTCCAAAAAATTACGAAGGTGAAAACTTTGTATTTTGAAAACAAAAAATTATGGAAGAAAATGCAAAATTCATAAAATAAAATAAATTTTTAAAAAATAATTTAACATGATTTAAACAATAATATTTGAAGAATTTTGAAAATTATAAAACTAGAAAATCTTACTGAATAATTTACGAAGCAGAAAACTCTATATTTGAAAGATAGGAAAATTATGAAAGAAAATGAAAAACTCATAAAATAGAATGAATTTTTTTAAAACTAATTTAATATAATTTAAATAATAATATTTGAAGAATTTTAAAAATTATGAATTCAGAAAAATCCCCTAATAAAATTTATAAAGTAGAAAACTCCGTATTTGGAAAATGTAAAAAATTTTAAAAAAATACAAAACTTACAAAATAAAATGAGTTTTTATAAAACTGATTTAATATAAATTGAACAATAATATTTGGAAAAATTTAAAAATTATAAACTTCGAAAGGTCTTCCTAAAAGAGCTTACAGAATAGAAAACTTCGTATTTTGAAAATAGAAAGAAGACATAAAACTTATAAGATAAACGAATTTTGAAAAACTAATTTAATAGTAATTAAATGTGCATATTTAATGAATTTTGAAGTTCAAAACTCAAAAAAATTTCATTGAAAAATTTTACAGATAAAGAAATGCTCATGTTCTAAAATAGGGAAAATTAAAAAAAAAAGCGTTGAAACTTATAATTAAATATAATATATTATTCAAAATATTAATTAAAAAATGGTAAAGATGAAAATCCCAAAATCCAATCTAATTTTACCAAGAAAAATTTCATAAGTATGATACTATTGATACTATAAAGAATTCAAAATAAATTACTAAAATGAACAACTTGACATATTGCGGTATAAAATGCCAATATAAAATTTTCCTTGAATATTTTTGATTTTTTGGAGTGCATATCAAGATAAATACAATAATTGTATTAGTAAAAATATACAACAATTAACTTCCAAAATTTAGCAAAAAATCCATGAAAAATTCCTAAGAGTGAGAAATTTTATCGTGATAATTTTTATAGAAACAAATTTCAAAATTTCACAAGTATACGGTTAAAATCTAATATTTTTCCTTGAATTCACCCTTTTTATCCAAGATTGCTATTGTACGACACTTAAAATGGTAGTAATTTTGTTACGTGCACTTGCGGTCGTTTAAGCTTAATTAAATCGGTCTTGAAAACATCTAGCTCACCTTGAGAAATTCTACCCTTACCGGGTGGTTGTTAAATCCTTGATGTCATATATTTTTAGACAATCGGGAATAGGCCTGGACAAAATTGGGTGTCTACATCCATAATCTCTGTTCTCTTTCTAGCATCGTATGATCCTTAACAAGCTAGGAAGCAATGTCAAAATTGGGTTATTCAAAAGGAAGGGGTTGCTTCATGTTAGTGAAGATGTGAAAACATTTTTTCTGTTTAATACCTGAAAAATCCAAGGGACCTTAATTCTTAGATATAAGCTATGGTAAAAAGTTTAATTCGATCTATACATTCAAAACATTTATAAGTCAATTGTGTCAATATAAATCAAATTATTTTTTTCACATTTAGTTAACGTTTAATTTTTAATGAAACTCATGGCTATTGGTTACTGGAATTACAAATCAAAGAACTCGTATTGGGTCAGAAGTTGCAGTTGCTAGAACGATGTTGTAATTTCATTTACAGAATTGTTTCTTTACCTCATAAAATTCAGTAGTCCATAATCTACATCAAATGATGTGGAATTCCTGTAACTTGTTAGGTTAATAATACCATAAAACAATATTATGATATTATATATTACTATAAAAATTGTATGTGCATAATCTACGTACATTTCATTCAATAGTTTGCTATTCTTCATCATTCGTACAATTGCTATTTAGTTATCTGATAGGATTTCATACAACAATAGAGATGGATTGTTCACTACTAACCAGATCCTATGTGCATAGTTCTAGATACAACAAATATATATAGGTGTATAGGTGCACAAAAGCTGCAACTATATATGGGCATACATTGGATTGCAGTGGCATAGAATATAACATCCGTAAACAAATTATCTTATGGCTACACCTATAAGTACTTGTTTTATGGCAAGGTGGATATCTACCATATTCAGATAATGTCCAATGTGTAAAAAACTTCAAAATATTACTTCTAGTATGATGACAGCCCAAGGTCTGCAATCTTCAACCTACATATGAAAGTCATAACCAACATGAATGATTTAGTTTGCATGTAATATCTAGATGTAGCTAAAATAATTATGCTTATAGTGTAAAACTTATTCATCTTGTGGTAAGAGTTACTTAGATATTACATGGATTTGGGGATCTACATGAAACATGATTATGGCCAACTTGCTTACATTTTAAACATTATATGGGATGTTTCTTAATAAATTAAGATTCGATTCACTTTATTTTTAACCTTACTGGAGACTTTTTTGTCAAAGGCTGCTTTATAGATAAATGACCTTCATCTTTGTCCGATAGAGGCATATATGGCAGGTTATAAGTTTCAACCGGAGCCATGGTCACCGTATAGATCCACTCATGTGTAACTGATTCATAACAATCCTCAACAAATACACATTTATCTCCATTTTTGCATCGATGATGGTACATGCATGTGCATAAGGCAGTCCACTCATTTGCCAAGCTAAGCCGATGCATTCTCAGGTAGCCAAGTTAATGGCAATTATTGACCTTAGCCTTAAAATTCCTCTAGGAAGATACAATGAAGTATTTGGCTCTACCCATATTCTTCTATAATTTCATATCCACATTCGCCCTGTTCTGTTCTTTTAATTCCTTACGTTAGATATTGATTTATAAATTTTTTTGTGCCAACTTTTCTTTATGCTTATTGATGAGGATAATTATGCCTACCTCATTTCTTGAACTAACCATGCATTGAAGGACTCTAGCACATTTGTTGTTATGTGGTCCCAACAACGCTACCTAAACTTTGACAACAACTAATGTTTCGATTGGTTGTTTACCGCCCATCCAGCTAGCTCTTTTTTATACATGGCCAAATTATTCATTGTAATGTCATAACTCATTTTTAGTCTTGTATAGACCACTGAGTCCAATAACTGAAGCACTTGGTTCTTTATATTTTTCCCACCTGCCATCACTTTGTTAATTTCAGAACTAAAGTCTCCTTGATACGTCAATAACAATATATATAGGAGGCCATGCCGTATATCTCACTTACGGCAGTTATGAAATTTTAGTGCCTAGTGGATATCATGGTGATGAATAAATCTCTGGTTAAATTGGACTTTAGATTCCCTTAGAACCACCTCATCATCTAAACTCTCGAAGCTAACTACTATAAATGCCAAAAGGAAAAAATGATTATTTGCATCAATGGAGCTAGTTGACAACAAGATGCCTTTATAAGGTCCACTTAAGTGGCAGCCGTTAATAAAAATCAACCTTCGGTAGCTATTCAAAAAATCAATAATGCTGCATCCATATGCTACAAACAATTATTTAAAATGCCTTTTTATATCAAACGTGCATATGGCCATGCTTTATGGGTCTGTATCCTAAATTATTAGCACATATACAATACTAATTTGTATGAGTCCTGGGCCTTTCCATGCAACATCTTCATGGATTGCTCTTTGCATAACCAAGCTTGTCTGTATGTCATTTGAATTCCACAATCAGCTTTAAATGCTGTCTCAATTTGATGTGAAGTAGTATGTGGCTATAAATTAAATTTCTTTGGTATGGTGGTAACAGTAAACTTAGACTTCATATGAGTTATTCCATCAATCGTATCTTGAGCATTATGGTTATGTTGATCTATAAAGGTACTAGCAATCATAAATTGTTTTGCTCCCATCCTATGCGTTGTTAAATGCCAAGGGCAACCCTCTGCCCTATAGTCAATGCTTATGAATAGCTTGCTATTCTTCTTAAAGGTATATGCAAATCAATTCACAACACTATACTGATAAAGTGTGAGCCTCAGCATAGCTGCATTTTTGAAAGTTTGATCATTGCCTATGATTTTATCTTTCCAAATGCCATTAGGAACTGATATTTCATTGACATAGTACTTTTCATGGCTACCATTGAGCTCAAATCCCTTGCACAATCAGCAAAAAAATTATACTATTTCAATCCTTTTGAATGATGTTTCCATGTGAGCCTTCATTGTTTGCAAGTTCACTGTAGAAGTTATTCGTATAATAGATAATAAGTATTCAGTACCCTAATGTGTGATAAAGGTGAAATGATGAAATATTGCAAAGTTTCATACTCACCTTGACTACATGATAACTCCATAAAATATAGTTATTTAGTCTCATTATATGCATAAAATTAACTAAGTCTAAGAGATTTTTAATTAAATTTTATTTATTTTTAGTAGTTTTAATTTAGTGTTATTTAATTCCTTTGTATTTTAATTATTTAGTTATTCAAGTACTTTTCATATTTTTGTAGGTCAAAACCTAAAAGAGTTTTAAAAAGTGCAACAGCTTAATTAAGAAGTAAAGCAAACTCAATCAAGCAAAGTGATTGAGTTTGGCAATTTCCAAAAATAATATGTTCAAGCTACTTAGAGACTAAGTTTTTACTTGCAGGGTTTTGTCTATGAATAGGACTCTTAGGATTAGACTTAAAGACATCCCAATACTCTAGAGCTTTATTTTTCTCTAGTTTTCTGAAGAGAAGAGAAGCCACTATAATATTGAAGAAGTTAGAGAGATTTTGGAGAAACTTAAAGATCAAAGATCCGGCTAATCTTAGTTTTTTTTTCTCTTTGCTCTTTTTATCTTTCTTGTAATATATGATGGTGAAACTCCTTAGTTTCATATTTTATATATTTATTATAAACTAGATTTATTCTTCTAGAGTTATAGTGGAACTCAACATATAGTTTAGATTATTTTATTCTCTTTTTTTAATTTAATGATATTTGAGTTGTTTGTTCGATCTTATTATTAATGCTTCTAATTACTTGATCGTCAACTAGATTGATTTGATAACCTTAATAAACTAGGAAAAGGGAATTTTGTGTTTAGACTTGGATTGAATGACATATGTTTCATATTCATTTATTAGGATGAAATGATCTGCAAGTTATATAGGAAAAAACAAGCGTGCTATATGTAACCAAATTAAAGTCTAAGCTTAATGAGTTTCTTTTTATTCAATTTGTATAGGAATATAGTAAACTAGTTAAAAGAAATATCTTTCTAGGATCATTGAAAAACACTTATAAAAATAAGTAGAACTCTAGGTTAACAACTTATTGCCAGTAGCTAAGTTAAGAGTATAGGGTTTTATTCAAATAAAGTGTTAAGGAAAATTATAATCCTAAGATTCTATTATTTATTATTTGCTTTATTATTATTAGTTTTTTTAATCATTTGTTTGAAGAAGATTAAGTTGTTTTAATTTTAGTACTTAACAAATTTAGAACAATTCCTCATGGAATTGACACTCTACTTTATCAATATATTACTTGTTTACAATACGTGCATTTGCTTGGTGGAAATGCGACAACAGTACATGAAATTAATGGTTTGAACCATTTTTGTGTCATTGTTTTGGGGATGAGAGTCTTTCTGGTCCAATATATATAATTGGACTTCTTATCACTAAACTCGACCAAAATTTTCAAACTAGCATCATTGACCAAATCTATGAGCAAAGTTGGGTCAAAGTCTAATGTATATCTAAAAATATGATGGTCAATGTTCATTTCCAATTTATCCCTAATTTATCTATGATTCATCAATCATCATCCTAACTCTTGATTTAGCACGATATTCCATACAGTTGCCAATAATGACAATCTCCTCATTAACATAGAAATAACAATAAACTCGTTTGTTTGGAGTGGATAAAGTCATTACAACTTAAGTTTATTATACATAAAATTCTATATGCAAAGAGGACTTTTGATTTTCCATACTTCTTAACACACAGACATTTGCGTAATGCTTCGAGAGTAGTGATTTCATCAATTATCACCCTAACTCCTGCCCCACCATGATATTCCATAAAGTTGTCGATAATGATGATCTCCCTATTAACATGGCAATAACAACAAACTTCTTTGTTTTGAGTGGATGAAGTCATTACAAGTTCAGTTTATTATGCGTAAAATACTATATGCAAGGGGGATTTTTGATTCTCCACACTTCTTAATACATAGACATTTTTTGCCTCAAAGCTCGCACTGAAACCCTCAAATATATATGTATAAACTCATTTCTATATTACTAAGCACCACTGACCATTAAACCCCTAAATAGAAACCAACACAGTTGAGTGAAGCATATAGATATAGATAACCATTGATAAGAAATCCAATTCTAGTAAGCTTTTCTCATTAAATGATATGAGTTAAGATTAGGCAGTTCGAAAAAGAAAGTGGGAAGAGCAGCTTAAATAAGGGTCAAGAAGATGGGAATCCCTTGATAAAGGAAGTTATGCTGAAAGCGGGGATTCGATCCATGTTGCTATATACAAACAAACTTGCGATGGAAGGAATGGTGGCTTTTAGATATGAAGGGTAACTTCCGAAGCATTTAAGCAAAGGCATAGTTGCGTAGAGGTGTAATTCTAGAGGAATTATGCAAAGGGCATATACGTGGACATATGGCTTTATAGCTAAGTATATGTGGTAAAGTGAATAA
>JBBYHM010356325.1:0-11238 GCA_038381775.1 Adansonia rubrostipa | reverse complement strand
AGAAGTGGAAGGAAACTATACCATCCACATTAATAGATATTAATACTTATTAATATATTTATTTCATATTAATATATCTATATTGGATTTAATTATTTATAAATATTATGTAAATTATTAATTCATATATTATGATTTATGTTAATATTATCTACATCATTAATTATTATAATTGATGTAAAATTATTATTTACATTGTAGTAAAATAAAAATGTTAATGGGAAATGATATTATCTACATTAGATTTATATAAACCCTAATATTATATAATAATATAATTTAGGTATATTATTATTTGGACATAATTTTTAATTAAAAACTAAAAAATGAGAAATTATATTTGAAAGCAATATTATTGATATTTTATAGTATGTATTATATAGTAGATAAATTATTATATTACATATCTATAATATTATTTATTACTAATCTTATATATATATATTATTAGTGGTAAATGTGCACAATTGGGAATAATTTCTTTTACAAAAGTATATGGCTTGTAGCTTAGGATTGAAACCCTTACCTCTTACTTGTATTTAAATCAACTCCATGCTTTGCTAGGAGCCGGCTCCAACGTAAGGAATGAACCAACTCTACTATTTCATAGTTGACTCCCACATCAAGATGTAACCAATACCTGCTAGAAATGACAATTGTATCAAACTAAGGTGGACCTTTAGTGACAGTTGTATCAAGTGTACCTGCTAGAAATGAGGACTCACCAACCATGCTAGATGCGTTTATAGCATAAAGTCCTTAAAGACAAAAATGGACAAAATAAAGGGACACATGGCAGTAATAAGGTTAGGTGTCGTAAGCATAGGTAGATAAATTGGTTTTCTTGTTAACTTTGTCAGACAAGACGTTACGAGCAAATTATTTACCTAATTTTTGGCTCAAAAGAAACTACGAATAAAGACGGCATTGGTGTTGCTGAGAGGAAGCGTGATTGGAATGATGAGGTATGTGGAAATTACCAATTACATATATGAACTAGGAAAGGTCTTCATTTATATCATTTTTCCTTTATCCATGCCATTGGTTAGTTTAGTTATGGTTAACAGTAAAAGAAATTACCATACATGGACCAACTAACAATCTTGACTAAATATGAATGATAAGGAATGAATTATTATAATCTTTAGCCTAAGGGAAATACGAAGAAACTCATTTTCATTGATTGCAATGGGGTCTTGGTAGATATAGTCCATTCGTTAAACTATCCAGAGGATTTTAAAAGGAGAAAAATCCACTCATAAGCATGTAAGGTAGTCATTTCAATAGTAGTATAGCTGCAACATAGTACATTCATTTTATGAACAAATTATTTTTGAATCAGCTAGTAAATTCCTTCATATAGGAGACTCCTAAGGCATAAATTACATGATTTCTCAATTTTAGTAGACTATTTTGTAAGGAATTTATCACCTTTAAAGTTGGTGTTTGGTCATCGAGAAACAAGTAAGTTATATTCTAAATCCTTTCAAATAACTATTGAGACACTAAACTAGAATCTATATCCATTGAGTACTGAAAAAGTACTTGTTACCATGAAGTATGGGATTTAATAACATATAGGTCATATCTTCACACACAGGAAAAACTTGGATAATGTTTTTATGCATTTGTTGGGTGATATTTCATCAAATATATAGTGATAAAGTCCATGATATAGTTGACATATTGATTTCTTAATTTATAGGATGCATATCACTATACGAAAATGAAATACGGCACTTCCAACAACCCTGCTAAACATTTAGTGTTAAAGGATCTAAGAAATCTTTAGGATAGATGTGGCAGACTAAAGGAGAAGGGTTGTCATCTAGCATGTTATTGTTGGATGACAGCCTTTGCAAACCCTTGCTAAATCCTATAAGTAATTACATTGAGATATCATTAGATGTAGAAGTTGCTAATATGTTGTGGGAATTGACCTTTAAGATATTTTCCCATTCCGTTTGATTCGAATTGTTGATTGGATGATATTATTGTTTTCAAATATAATGTAGCCAAACAATGTAATATTCCCTTATTCATACAAATTTAGGGATGATAATGATGCTTCATTAGGTGAGTTGTCAATTATAAATCGAAAAAGAACTTTGTACATTCAATTATTATATTTCTTTTACATCAACTGATCTACATTTTAGGATCGACCGATTAAGGATTCCATCCTTTGTATGAATTTATCATCCTATTAGCATAGTAACTTGGACATCTGCAATCATTAGGGGATCACTTAAAGCATATCTTAAGAAATTGGTAGAAGCAAAAAATGTCCTAGAGCCTATCACTAAATGACATAAGGATTGGGACTTTTACTTATAAGTTATTAGGAGTTTAGGATAAGCTACACCATAAATAATATCTGTAGTGAGTTTTTGGCTATCTGATAGTTAAAGTATCGCACATATTAACTTTTTTCTATGGGTTTGGGGTACATATATCTGTACATTAAATTACATACAATAATTGAAATGAATATCTAATGTATTAAAGAATTATATTGATAGTAAAAGTATATTTTCCAGCATATGCAACCTTTGTTTTAATGCATATATTGTTTCCATATTCAAAGTTTTAATGATTACATACAGTTATGTAAGCAAGTGCTTAGAGAATATATTCCCTAAAATAATTCCATAGGTTCTAGCATATGCATAGGGGGAATCGATTTATTTGTGCGTTACATCTCTTTTTCATTTATTCATAAGATGATAGGGGTCTACAGATATTGTTTGCATGTGGACAATGGGCTTTTTAAATTCTATAAATGTGCTTTCCATATGCTTAAATGCTGATCCACACATTTAATTTTATATGAAAAAACCGCACATATATAGCTTTGACCTTTTAGCATGACTCAGATGGTTCTGTAATAGTTGCTAATAGGAGCTAACCACTTGTATCCAAGATTTATCCAAAGACATGTTATTTCCTTTTAAGTAAGTATCTATATATTATCTTCATCAGCATGACCCATCACATCAGAAATACCATTTTTAAATAACTTTCATTTTTATTCAAGGGAAGCATTATTCTTAGAGCTTTTTAGTAACAATTAGTGTTTGTTGCTCTAACGTTATTAAGCAAGTGAATCATTCTTCCTTTTTCTTTGCAGTAGCAGGGTGAATTATTTGTAAAATCACCATTGCTGGCAGTTATTCCTGATAAGTATAAGTCACATCTTGGGAAATTTATTGCTATTATATGAAGCCACCATTTGCCATTGCAAATCTTACAATTATGTCAGCTACAAACTGTGAGTTACTGTGAAAAAAATTCTTTGCTACATGCCTTCATAGTTTTTAATCTTGTATCATGTACAAAAGGTAAAAAATGGAAATCTTGGACGAAGGACTGTGTGAGTGAGCACAGTCATCTTCTTCTTTAGGAACATCAAAGCACGCGTTGGACTGAATAGGATTGTCCTTTTTTCCTCAATCATCCCTGATGTATGATGTTTTCTTCCCTTTATCTTTAATACCAGATCAGAAACTGAAATCACATGTAGTAAAGATTTTTCCTTTCATGGACTCCAAAGTGTACTAGGATAAGTGCCAATTTTGTATGTCCTATCTGATTCATCTTAATATTGATCAATTTTCAAAGCAGGGTTTATAACATGCACAGATTACACAGCAGTGGTGAATTTGCTAAAACATCCATATATAAGGGCTAAAGGCAAAAATGAAGGAATTTTTCTTTGATTAGTAAAGATATCCAACATATGACAATTTTTAGAGTTAAACTTTGACAATAAGTGAACATGTTACATGTATTACATTCCATAAATAACATATAAGCTACAATCTATAATTGATCCTAGTTTGTAAAAAGTTTTTTTTACTCTGTGTTGCTTTATCTGACTAAGAATTACTTTTGGTTACCCTAAACTCATTGTATTTATATGATGTCATGAAAGTATCATATATGATTTGTGGCACTCTTTTCTAACAATAACAATGAATGGATGGCTAGATGTTATGGCTGATATTTAAATATTATAATAAATTAAAACTGAAGATGTCTGAAAACAAAGAGGAACAAGCATGTGTATGTACATATGTACACTACCAACATAAATAACCGAATATGTAAACTTGAAATGTGGATCCGTAAATCTATTTAGGTGCATCTGATACAGATTTAAGCTTTTGCATTTTCTTTAGCTTCATCTTAATTCTCACCTTAAACTCAGCAGTATATTTATCCATATATATCTAATGGGTCTGCTAGAGTTCTTCTACAAGGGATTGGCATGCAGCATCAATTGATTTCTGTTTATTGTACATCTTTTTGTAGTGTTGGAACATGTCATAGTTGTAGTCATCAATCTCAAACCCAAAACATTATTTCCTATGAGTTATTGCATTCTTAATGGCAAACCTTTTTGCTATCTTCTTATCTTTCTAAAATTCACTTTCAACTAAAATATTCATCAAGTTTTTTGATCCATGGAGCAGCATAATATGGATAACTTATTGTCCATATCCATACAACCTGATAAGTAGGAGTAGCATTCCATGTGCCTAAGCAACCTTACACATAAGGTCTTGAAAGTCAATTGAGACAATTTCTATCGACTTACAACCAAAGACTAAAGATAGATGGTTAACATTGGTTAATGTGAAGACAAAAAAAAACTAAATAAGATACAATTGAAGTTCTAACTCCAATGCTTCTGTACATAAGGTTTAGGTAACAATAGTTTTGTGTGGTGGTTACTAGCAATTAGTTTAATCTACAAACCATTCCACAGACGTTAGAAGTTGAATAATTAATAGAGAATATTAAAGGATAAAAATAAAACTCCATGCTGATATGGTTAATAGTTATTTCTCTAAACTAAAAAAGATTATGAACTATACAATTGGGAATATAGATTGTGTATTGAATTTAAATTGGTTTTTTGATCAGTTACAGTGACGTCAAACCCTAAACCCATAACTACCTATAATTATGGGATGTGTACATTATGGGATGCAACTCAAGGAAAAAGCCGATTAAGGGCCAAAGATGCAGTTAATTAATATTATCAAAGTAATTTTCTATTTTAAAAGTATTTAATTTAAAATTATATGTATATTTATGTGAAGATGACCATAACTGAATGCATATATTAGCATAAATTAATATAAAGTTGTCTAAACTGGATGTATGGATGACCATATGACCTTAACCGTATCTAATAAGTACATTTTAATTATGCACTTCATTAAAACTTATGAGATGACAATCACCTCTAATACACATATATCATAGTTAAATTTACATGCAATTATAATTGAATGTACATATGACTATGTCGAGTGTACAGATGACTGTAAATAAATGTATATATGACCATATAACCATAAACTGTATGAGATAATTTCATACTAATTCTGGACATAACTAAGACTGATGAGATGAGAATCATGTGTAATATACATGTGATCATTACTGAATGTACATGTGATCATTAATGAATGTACATAATACATATGCCAAATGTACACAAGACCATAACTGAATGTACATATGATTATAACTAAATGTACATTTGAGAATTACTGAATGTACAGATAACCATATGACCCTAAAACCATATCAATTAAGTAACTATTGGTTGTGCACATCACTAAAACTGATGCTATGAGAGTTATGTGTTTTGTATATATGAGCATAATGGAATGTACATCTGAGTAAGAAGCATGACCCAAAACACTATAACTGAATTCTAACCCCATAACCTATAGTGTCTTTAAGGCAATGAGGCAAAATGGTAATCGCTATGTAAATACTGTTGCTGGAAAAATATAACACTTTTTATATGGCAATCACCCCAAATACACGTACAGGTAATGTGCATGTAAAAGTCAGTGGAGCTAATTGTACATATAACTATAACTAAATGTACATAAGAGTACAACTAGATGTACAAAGCCAAAGGTAAATTAAAATGAGTATAATGCAATTGTATAATACTATAACTAATGTACAGAACCATAACTTGTAAAAAATATATATTACTGAATAACAAGGTCAACAAAATTAAATATATATACCACTAAATATGTGTATGACTATAACTAAATGTATACATGATTATAACTAAATGTACGTATGACAACCAATATCAGGCTGAATTAGTAAAGCTGAACTTTCATATGACAACCATTAGTTTACTAGTAGAGAAAGATGTTAAGAAAATTATGTCGTATCATATGTACGAACAAAGTCTAACATTAAATGTACAAATGAGTTTCAAAAGGGCTATCTAAATAGTATAAATGATAACTAATTTACTTCTCTATCGGTATAAATGGATTAATATTAAAGACAACAAGTGGAAGAGGATAATTAACAAAATTGAAAAATACATTTATATTTCTAATTTAATATGTACAATATTCTTGTACATTATTCAAATAATGAAAATGTATCTTTCATAACCATAAACCCTTACAAATCCTATACCAATTTCTATCATTCATGTTAATCCTATATACATATTATATGCCCTAAACCATTGTCAACATGCTTAGTACTTTGTCTTTTTCCATATTCCTTGGATCCAAAATCAATTGCATGGCAAGTTTTAATTAGTACTTTTTAGTATCAACCTGTACAAAAGCCAACGAATTTGTTATCACACAAATGGAGCTTCTGACTAGAAGTAAAGTGTGAATTTTATGCCTTGCATACTCACCCGATTCAATGGTGGAGTGACTTAACTAGTCAAAGCTTGTAAATGCTTAATTAAGAGTACCCTACAGTTATTAGAATTGTAATACAACGCATAATCAAGTTAAATCTAAACCCATTATAGAAGCTAACAAAAAAATGGCCTAGAACTATTGTTATGATAAGGGATTCAAGATTTACTCATCATCTGATTACCACTCTAACTCTATGCGTCTCTCCTTATACTGCTAAACTGTATCGATGGCTAGATGGTTCCATGCATGCAACAAAGAAGACTGCAAGTGAGAACATATATCACATCAAAATTACCTTAAACTTTATATTAAATGTATCACCTTGACAAAGATACTATAATTATGTTTTTTTAAATATTATTAATTGTCTGGGGAATCGAAAGCAGTCACTCTCTAAACGTGACCTTTCAAAATCAATAATTTCTATCTCAGAAGACATCATATTAATGCAATATGCAACCTAATAATTGTTTACAGATAATGTCTAGCATATTTAACAAATATATAAAGTATTAAAATAAATCATAATTATTTACATATAGATGCAACTTATTTCAGCTTACAAGCATAATTTATACATATTAATTGAGCTCCTATTATTTTAGCATTTTATGGTTCAATTGCTAGAAGATTAACAAAATGAGCAACGACATGATTTCAGGCTATCTTTTGTCTAGGATTGTAATAGAGTATAACACTCTACATGAAAAGATGACCACATATTAACATCTTCTCACTAAAAGAACAAACATTCAATGTAACATCTCCATTCTAATATACATGTCATCAGAAAACATAATTAATACTACTAGTTACGAGGTCAAAACAACTCAATGCAGCTTTGATTGATTAGGTACATATACTTTCTCTACATTAATCATGTGAACATACATCTCTACTACCTAAAATATTAATATATACATAAATAAACAGTTACATTGATCATGAGAATGTACAGGTTAATGTAATGTGATATGTATAATGGACAAGTTTAACATACCATGTTACTGACCCAATTGGATATGGCTAAGGATAACATGTTCATCCTTATTACACGCCAACCATGCATTTTTGTAGAGTATTTACCTACAACAAAAAACAAATGTTCATTATGATGGACACATTAGAATTTTAAATGTAATTATGACTAGTGTACAATATATATGCTGAATAGGTAAGTTTTCATCCTATACATACTCGACCACCACTCGTTCGAGTTTGGTGAATAAGCTGAGTGGCCAAGTAAGCAAATAGGGTGATCAAAGGTTGGCAGTAGCCCTAACTGCCCTATGAATATACGAAGAAGTAATAATTATGTTAACTTTCGAATCATTATGTGTACCTTCTTTCATTATGTCTAGCATTTTATCTTCAAAAATTATGCTGCTCTCTGATACTATGACACTTGAAGAAGGAGGAAGGATATTTTATGTTGAACTGCAACTAGTATCCAATAGTGTAAACTGACATGATGGGGAACCTTTTATCTCTCTACCGATGGTTTTCATCTCCTTCTGCATTGGCTGTTGCATTTTATTTGCAGTAGGAGACATTCCACAATTTGCATGTGATAATGATAGCTTTACCAATGCCATCATAACGAGGAGATTATCTTTAATCAATCTCACAATATCCTCATGTTGCTCCATGATCTCATCAACTCGTAACCTGATCTACTGCAAAATTACCTATGACATAAGATTATTTATACCATGCATTAGTTAACAAAGATTGAATTACCAATAAATTACACAAAACTATATAAAACATAGCCTTCATTCTTTTTTATGTTAATTGTTAATGGCAAGCTTATAATTTATGGACAAAATAAGATATTAGAAAATTAAACATATTATCACCTTTGCATCCAACTATAGGAATTCACTTCTCTTTCCATTTTCATCCTTCAAAGATTTAATGTCACTTACAACTTACAAACGTAATTATACAGTTATGATGACAATAATTGTAATAATAGCAAATATTCAGTTTGCTATTATAATGCATAAATATTTAATTGATGACCAAAAACAAAAGAGGTTTTGATGATATGACTAAACTTACCTACCTAGAACCATATATGTTGTACTTATCCTCTAGGGTAGGTATTTGGTGACAAAATTATCATTTTATCTACTTATCAGGGGCATTGCACGGGGTACGCATTGTTTGGGGAGGAAAAACCTATCTAGCTAAAACATTTATAAAAATTATTCTATATTATATCTCCAATTGAAGCTTACTAGGATAAAGTGATATATTTAAATCAATCATTTATAATTTATGATATCTAGAGAAATAGTATGCAACTGGTGATATATGTTCTATGTTTTATTCCTATGTATGACCAAATAGCATTAACCAAGTGCTTCAACGTAAACCCTCCTAAATTGTATGCCTTGATTTGCAATGGATCAAAGATAGTCTTCACTAACATCATACTAACTCCACCTTATTACCCGACACTAGGTCAACTATTATCATATTCAATGCAAAAAGCCTTTTCCAATCATCTAAATCTATTACACTACATAACAAATTTTTAACTTCTTGCAACAAATTAAAAGGCAACACTCTACTGCACAATGCCTTAATCTTATCACTTTGATTTACACATTTTTCTGTTATCTCTACCCTACTGTAAGGAATGCCATACAGTAGACCAACATTGGTATCCCTAACTGCAATGACATGGTTAGACTATCTCAAATCATTATTTGATGTGTTAAATGTTGAATAAACCATAAACACAATTGGTGACAAAGAAGGATTACTTTTAAACTTAAAACCCCTTAAAACTTATTTTTTGAACTATGTTCTCTTTTTTATGCCAGCTATAACAACATCTCTAATTAACCTAACCAACCTATTTGGACTGTAACATGTGTTTACTTTAACACTGGGCTACAATTTTGTATAGTTTCATGTTTGGTACATATGGCAATTAATATTCTATTAAACCCTATGCTATAAGAAAAAATAACTTTACCTTTGCAACTTTTGTTTTCTTTTCTGCACTCCTATGGCAACTTTGATCCATGTGTAACCTATAAATATTATACTGTTATAAATTTGGATACATGTATATATATATATGCATATGTATTTTGATATATAAAAAATAGAAGTAGGTAAATTCATTTTATGTATATCCTTAAACTCAACATAACCTTCAATATGCAATCAACCAAAAATATGCATACAACTAACTAACCTTGAATCTGACAAACTAGGTATAAATACACTTATCTTTCTTCCAATTTAATTTATTCTAATCATTGATATATTGAAGGAAAAAGAGATAAACATTTGCCAACCAATGCACATACAAGTATTAGGAATGCACATATGACTATACAACTTAGTGTACAAATGATTATAACTAGATGTAAATTATCAATCAAATACTCCTTTAATACCTTTAAACTCCTGCATATAACAATGTCTTATGTAAATTTTTTACTCATTTGAACATAATATATGTATAAACTATGTACATATGATAAAAATGAGACGTTCATTCCACAATACAGAATGGACATGTCAGTATAACATAATGTACGATTCATAACATAGAGCATACCTTTCACTCTAGTTGAATGTACATTTCATAAGAACTTAATGTACATATAAATAAGGTACAGTTTAGGGGACCATCCACATGACTTTAAACCTTAACTTACTACATAAGCACCTTAAATTGTAAGAATACAACCCAAATTACAATTATATCACAATCCACAGCTTGAAAATCAAATAAAAATTTCCAAAAAATAGCAAAAGTTTATTAGATGTCATACAAAACCACATCAAACAATTATATTGTTAGACCTTTTAGTGGTGAATGAAATCAAAGAGGTGAATTAAGTTCTTAAAATTTTAGTAAATTAAAACTTTGATAAATAAAATTGAGAAATCTAAACAATAAACTTTGGAGTGCAAGTTAGTGAATAAAAATAAACAATTAAAGAAAAAGGAAAGAAGAAACAAACTCGATAATTTATAGAGGTTAGACCTCAATTGCCTACGTCCTCTACCTCGGCCTCACTTGCCTTGGATTTTCATAATTCAATAACTTGAATTGTTTACCTTTTAAGGACAAGGTATAACCTTTACACTCCCTATCTTTCAAGGCTAAGATAGAAACATCTCCCCCTTATCTTTTGTGGCTAAGATAAAACCCTCTCTCACTACTTTTGAAGGCTAAGTAGAAACCTTCTCTATTTTTCAATGGCTAAGTAGCAACCTCCCGTTTTTACAAGGATTTAAGTGTAAACAAATAAAAACTCCAAAGATTAGGTGTTTACAAGAATTTTGGCTCAAAGGAACTATGTATCTAAGGATACAAATGAAGAATACAAAAATAGGAAGAATTAATCCTATACAAAGATTAACTATTTAGCAAAAATGATGGAGATTCGAAGCAAAATCTCTTAGTTCTTCTTCTGGTTAAAGGTGTTGGAGTGGCTTATTTATAGCCTTGATCATGATTCTAGCCGTTGGGAACATTTGGTGAAGAAATATA
>JBBYHM010356260.1:1447-22135 GCA_038381775.1 Adansonia rubrostipa | reverse complement strand
TATATATTCTTACAAGCATGATTAAATTAAAAAAAAAATTATGAAGCATACCTTTAATCATACTCTATATAAACATTGCTTAAAGTATAATTATGCAAGCGTCATGTTGAGATTGACAAACTAAAAGTAAGACATATAAAATCAATTTTTAAATTACTCCATTTGATTATCGCTTTTGTAAATTTTTTCTTTCAAAAGTAATACGTGCATTCGGGTAAAAAATAATAAATTTTTAAACAATTAAACGTTACAATTTTTAGAGATAAAAACTAAATATAAGATAAATGTAACGATTATGTTAGAAATGACATTGTATTTAAAAAAGTTTATGAATTTTAAAATACATGATAAATAATTGTATATAATATTAAAAGGCGTGATAAAATATTAGATGAATGTTTATATTAACAAAAATTAATTTATTTTGTATAATTTGTTAAATACGATAAATTTTATAACATTTTTTTTAAAGAAAAATTTTATTTTGTGAGATACTCTTAATGGGAAAAATGTTTAGCATTACTTTCATCATGTCTTAATTAACATTACTTCCATTAGACCTTAATCAAAATTACTTAATGAAATGCTTAATAAATAAAAGAGATAAAAAAAAGTAAGAATAGTTAGTTATCATGATATTTTCATTAACAATCATTTGAAAGTGATATTTAAGATAAAACAAAAATAAATAAATAGTACTATTTCATTCTATCATAAAAAAGTAAATCAGATTACTTAAGATAAAAGTAAAAAATAAAAAATAAAAATAAAAACAATGAAAATTTAAATCAAATGTATAATAAATAAGAAAAAAAAATGTTAATCTACTTCAAATATAATTAAAACATAGTGGAACAAATAAGAAACAAAAGAAATGAATCAAATAAAAAAGATTTTAATAAAACCATAATCCGAATGAATGTATAGAGCTCGAATATTGTCGATTTACACATCGTAAATATTCAAACACTAAATGATATATGTAGTTACCATATCTGAAAACAGGTGTTACGAATTCAAGTTACAACACTGGATATAATGATATTAGAAATGATAGTTTTGCAGCCAACCATGAAATTTACAGCTAATCGAGCAAATGAACGTGCAAATAATCAAAAGAATAGCATCATGAAACATCCATAATAAAATTATTTGAGCCAAAACAGAAAATTTTATAAAGGAAATATATAGAACTGAAAATTACAGAAAGATTTCCTAAAGGTTGGAGTGACAATTTGTTGGGATTTACTTTATCAGCTTTCAATTGTTAATCATCAATTTAAAGAAACAAATAAAACCAAGTCTAGTAGTTCTAAGCATTTCAATTACCAAATACAAAAAATGTCTTATCTTATTTTATCTTATTAGTTATTTGACTATAATAACAATATAAATATGAAATTATATTAAAATATATTTTATTTAGTGTGAATATAATACCTATGTTTTAAATTTTAAATTTAAATATAAAATATACTTTTAAATTAAAATATAATTTTATCTTATTAAGTTTAAATTTTATCTTATTCAATGTGAAGATAATATCTTGTCTTATCTTATTAAATTTAAATTTTTGTTTTAAATTATTTTTGAGATAAGATTAATTTTTAACTTCAGATGATATTTTAAAAATTAAAACCTAGTTAAATAACTAAATTTAAAAATTTTAATAAACATAATCTTGTAATTTTAAAATAATAAATAATTTATTATTTGACTTACGTGCCATAAAAGTAGACTATCCAAATGACATCTTTTATGGTAGAGTTTACATGTTGAGCATACACCCTATTATATTATTTATATATATGATTGTAAAATTAGAGTTTATAAGTAACTAAATCTCACCTCTATATAAATATTATAAAACTGAATCTATCTCTATACAAAAATTATGACAACCTTTTATTTTAATATATTTTTTCATTTGGTTGCAAGGTGATAGTTTTTCACGAACTTAAATTATATTTTTGGTCAAATTGTTTAAAATTGTTTAGTGATTTTTTTAAATGTTTTACAATAAATTTTTAACTTATATTCTAATAATATTTCTTTTTAGTTACAAGTTTTTATTCTTATATAAATAGATTTAGCGACTTTTTATTTAACATATTTTTATATAATATGATATTTGTTTTTACAATCCTTCTATTATTTAAAATAATTGTTTTGATAATATAAGACAATTAACATATAAAATCACGTTACATATTAATAGATATTTATTGCATATAAATCTACGTTACATATATATAGTTAGATTTAAATGGAAAAAGTCCAATTTAGAAGGTTGTTTTCTAGAGTTACATGGTTAATATTACTTGTGAGAATAAATAAGATTACCCGTAAAATTAAATACAGTAATATTAGGTATGACAAATTATAAAATATTAATCCAATATAAAAATACGATAAAAATATGATACAATATAAAAAAATAATATAAATACATATACGAATATCTTACAATTTATATAATATTAATAATTAACATATTAATTTTTTTTAAATATAAAATACTTAAAATATGATTATAATATAAAAAATATACAAATATAACATAATGCATTTATATCATTAGTTGAAAATAATGAATCAGAGATTTAATAGTTTTTTCTCCCTATTGTCTCAAAAGTTAATACCAATTACGGTTGATCCAGTTAGCAGGTAAGGAGCTTTCTTTTATTATCAATCAAATTTTATTTTTTATTAAAAAATAGTTCAAAAATAAAGTTTTGAATGCACAAATTTGAGATAAAAATAAAATAATTTTTGAAAAAAAAACTATAGATTTAAATAAGGATTTATATTTTATACGGTTAGTGAATAAGGCAATGCCATCTTATTAAAAATAAAAACTTATATTTTTTTTTAAAAAACTTTGATGAAATAACATAATTTGATTTATCAATATACATTATCATTGCATCAAATATAAGATTTTTAAAAAAACTAAAAAGACCAATGAGCACGTTATAACAAAATTAATTAAAGATAGATTTTCTTTCTTTTATTAATTAAATTAGATAAAGGAAAATGATCATGCCAATGAAATTTTTAGATTTTACAAGTAGTGTTAGAACAATGACAAACGTTATTAGAACAATAATACCTCTTAAATATAATAAAAAATTAATTAAAAATAAAATAAGATATATGTCAAATTCTTAATCCATACGTGTAATTAAAAAATACGATCGTAGCAAATACTTAATCCTTAATTAAGCAATTAATAAGGACAGCTAATCCTCAACTAAATATTTAAGAAGGGACGTTATGTCCAAATTAATGATAGACATGATGAATGCATCCCTATTTATCGATTTAATAAATTTGCATACTCCATTGTTGTCTGCTCGTTGGATAAATAGCAGCCTTTAGCGCCCTATAAATTTATCTCCATTTAATTATATGGAGCAGATACCCCATCAAGGCAAAAATCAAAGGAAAAGCAAAATGGCCATGACCACATTGATCAATCCCATCACTTCTCCATCTCAAAAACTGCCATCCATTGCTCAACAACCAATAGTCAGCCTCAAATATTCCAAGCTCTTGATCATGGCCTCAACTCTTCCTTTTAGCCGCAAAAAGGATGAGATAAATTTCAAGAAACCTTTTATGCCTCATAAGAAAGTGATCTTTCAGGTTACTCACTCCATTCCTCAACAAAAGATTGACATCTTCAAATCCATGGAGGGTTGGGTTGAGAACAACATTCTACCCCTATTGAAACCTGTTGAAAGAAGTTGGCAGCCCCAAGATTTTTTACCGGATGCTGCCTCTGATAGATTTGATGAGCAAGTTAAAGAAATAAGAAGGAAGGCAAAGGAGATCCCAGATGATTACTTTGTAACCTTGGTTGGAGATATGATCACTGAAGAAGCTCTTCCAACTTACCAGACAATGCTTAATACCTTGGATGGAGTTCGTGATGAAACAGGTGCTGTTAGTAGATTACAACGTTGGTAGAAGTTAACTTTATTCAGAAAAGTTAAGAAAACATATTCTTACTAGTTTGGACAATTAGGTTACGAGCTTTAAACCTAAAATGTTACTAGGCTCATCAATGAGTTAATAATTATTTAAGTGTCAAAGATGAAGTGCTTGAGCTTAAATTTTATTCTACAATTATTTTTTTTATTTTTAAAAAATATGATTAAAATGAAGTTTTATTTTTGAACAGTATATTAAAATAATTGAGTTGAAAGAATACAAACACTTAACTATGAGAGATTTTTATATTCTTTCACTTTTACAACTCTACTTTAAAAGATTGACTTTGTTTTATTATGAAGTCATTATAAAGTTTTAAAAAGTGCTTTTTATATCTCGATATTCCACACTAATTTTCTTTTCTCAATTAATTTATCTACAGGTGCAAGCCTTCGTTCTTGGGCAATTTGGATAAGGGCATGGACAGCTGAAGAAAACAGACATGGAGACCTTCTAAACAAGTATCTTTACTTGTCTGGAAGAGTTGACATGAGACAGGTTGAGAAAACGATTCAATATTTGATTGGATCCGGAATGTATCCCGGAATAGAAAAGAACCCATATCTCACTTTCATCTATACTTCATTCCAAGAAAGGGCAACTTTCATCTCCCATGGGAACACAGCTAGGCTCGCTATGAAACATGGTGACTCGAAGTTGGCTGAAATCTGTGGCACGGTTGCATCAGACGAGAAACGCCACGAGATTGCCTACACCAAAATTGTCGAAAAGCTCTTCGAAATCGATCCCGATGGAACCATTGTTGCTTTTGCTGAGATGATGAAGAAGAAAATCACAATGCCAGCCCATCTCATGTATGATGACAAGGACGATAACCTTTTCGAGCATTTCTCAGCTGTTGCGCAACGACTTGGGGTTTACACTGCCAAAGATTATGCTGATATATTAGAGTCGTTGGTGGAAAAATGGAAAGTTAAGGAGCTAAGTGAGCTTTCAGCTGAGGGAAGAAAGGCTCAAGAATACGTTTGTTTGCTTGCTCCAAGAATTAGAAGGCTAGAAGAGCGAGCTCAAGCAAGATCCAAGGAAGCACCAAGTATTCCATTCAGTTGGATTTTTGGCCGACAAGTGAAGCTCTAATAAATACCATAAAGCAAATAAACTGAAAATTAATAATTTTTAAATTCCAAATAGCATAGAGCGTTAAGATTTTTGCGCATTTCACCTAAGCATATCCGTGTATCGTGTTATATTTATATTTTGTTATATTATAAGTATGTTTAAAATATTTTATATTTATATAAATTTTAATTATGTAATAATTATTTATTCGTGTGAAGTTTTAATTAATTTTTTGTGTTATATTTATATTATTGTATCTAATATTATCATATTCAAATATATAAATACAGAGAATTATACATTAAAAGATTCTTTTTATTCATGTTATTGTGTCTTATGTTACCAAATTTAAGTACGTAAATGCGAAGGTATTAACACAAGATTAAGGACATGGTTTTGACGGGTAAAGCCTAAAATAACCCTAAAAATGCTTAATTCAACCTATGCAACTTTTATATATTCAGATTTTTAATACAGAAACGCTAAAATGATCTCGTGTAAAAGGAAAGTGATTTTTTTTTTTTAATCTTTTCAGCTGCATTTGCCACAACTAAGTGTCGAGCGCAAAGAGAGAGTGAACAAACCTTTCTCAACTTAGAGAGATCAAGCATGCTGCTTTCTAGATTGGCCCTTTGAAAGCGCCATGTGTAATGGTAAACCCTCTAATTTCTATTAGCACTTTTGGGACATCGTGGGCACTCTTACTTCATTCTCAGTACTTTCTTTCTTGAACTCTGGACATCTTTTGGAAGAGCTCAACAAAACACTCATTACCTTAATCCCTAAAGGTAAGAATCTGGAAATTGTCTCTGACTTTAGACCTATAAGTCTCTTTTAATTTTGCATAGAAGATCATCTTTAAATCTATTGCCAATAGGCTTTAACCTATTATGAATGATGTCACTTCTCCCTACCAAAATCCCTTTGTTCAAGGCAGGCTCATGTCTGACAATATCATAATGAGGGGGAGAAATCCTGTCTATGATACAAAAAAAAAAGGGGGGGGGGGGGGAGGGGTTGGAGCGGCTTTTGGTGCTCTCAGAATTGACATGAACAAGGCCTATGATAGAGTTAGTGAGTCCTTCATCAAGACCATATTGGAGATTATGGTCTATCCTGCTTTCAAGCTTCTCAAAGTATTTGCTATTAAATCGATCAAATAATTCGAAACTTTTGGTGGGGTCATACTCCTGAAACAAGAAAACTCCACATGAGAAGCTGGAATCACCTTTGCCTTCCCCTATTTAAGGGTGTACTTGGATTCAGAGAAGCCGATGTCATGAACAGAGCGCTTCTAGGCAGATAAGCTTGGAGAGTTATGAATAATCATAACCTTCTTACTCCTCAAGCACTCAAAGCCAAATACTGTTGAAGAAGTAGTTTTGCTGTAGTGCAATCGAAAACTCTTGGATCTGGAGAAGAATTCTAACAGGTAAAGATGTTCACCTTAGAGGTTTAGAAATTCAGATTCGAGGAGGCAATCAGTCCATTGTCAAAAACGGCAAAATTCTTCCTGTTATATTCCGGAGCTAAGAATTTCTCCAACTTGGGCTGGAGGATGTAGTCCAAATAAACAACTCGGGTCTTCAGGTCAAGTTTTCGTCTGAATTGCACCCACTTGCTCGGGAAGTACCCAAATTGGCAATAAAGGCCGTCGACGTTTAGACGTCTTTAAGCTGTTCATAAAGCTGTGGAGCCTCCTTTTCTGCTTTTGTTGCCTAGTTTTACTAATTTTCCCTTTCTCTGACATATTAACATAAAAAATATATTATGTTTTTGTTGTTACTTATTATACATTTATGTTAAAATATTTATGTTTTATCTTAAATAATAATACGTCTTATTGTAATTTAACATAATTGTATGATTAAAGTATACTAGCAATTTAATGTTAATTATTATTTTTGATTATATTTTCATATTCCAATTCTCTTCAAGTAAATAGTATCTTAAGATTTTTCATGACCTACTATCAAGATAAATAAGTTCTTGTTTCTTAACTAATAATTTTTTTAATATTATTTAAAAATATTATCATTATTTTTCTTAACAATAAATTTAAAAGTGTTGCTCTAATAAAATTTGTTAATTAAAAAAAATATATATAAAAAATTAGTCAACATTTAATTTAAATAAAAATTATCAATAGGGAAAAGTTTACTTTAATAAGAACTTTATGTTTGAAAGAAAAAAAAATAAAAACTAGTAAGTAATTTGTTGAAGGCATAAATGTCATACACTACTTAATACTTTTGGAGGTGGTACTTTTATATATAATATTAATTATAGGTAGAAATTAATTAATTAAATTAAACATTTATACAAAGTGTAGTTTAGACATGTTTAAAGGTTGAATGGCTTACCAAATCCAAAGTGAGTTAAATATAGGTATAAATTTTTTTTATTCAAGTCAGTAGACCTAAGTTACTATTTAATTAGTAAAAATTATTTAAATTTAATTTTAAAAATATATAAATATTAATAAAATTTTTAATATTTTTTTAAACAATAATTCGAACTTATAAATCAAGCTAAGCTAAAATTGAATGTGAGTAAAGAATTTAGAAATTTTCAAATCATACTTGTAATCCGTATCTCATCTTGAATTATTAAATGACGTTTCCTCATGCTATTTAGCAGTATCTGTATCCCATCTAGAATTATTTAATGACAATTCCCTGCTTTAATTTAATTTTTTTAATTTTAATATTTAATATTTTTTAATTTTAATGCGTTTATGTATTCATCTAACGTATAAATTACCTTTTTTGTTATGTCTTAATTATTATTCCATATCGTGTTAACGCTTACTAGTCTGAGACATATAGACCTCCTTCATGTTAAGACGGAGAGAGATGGATTGGGGATACTTGCATGGAAACAAATTAAATTACACTTTCTCCCATTATCTCCATTACATAATTCAGAATGTGGGAAGCAAATTGTTTAAAAGAATAATAATAATAAGAAAAAAGAAAAGAAGGGGATCGCATACATGCACTTACAGTGAGATCAAAGGTGGGATATGCTTAATTTAACAAAGTTCAAAGTACTAAACAAATAGGAGCTCAACAAACAATGAGACCAAAAGAATCAAAAGCTGAAGAGAAAAATTCAATTGGTCTTCACTCATCTGGACTTGAGTTTTTCTTGTGCTTTCCTTGCCTGTCTTTCACTTTCTCAATCTTTCTTTCACTTCCATTACTCTGGTTGCTAACAGAACCCTCTCTTGCGCTGCACATTTGTGACTTCAACTTGAATCCAAATTTCTTGGAGACATTTTCCCAAGTACTAGAACCTTTTACTCGGCCTAGCTTCTCGATTTGTCGCTTCATGTTCGAGCATTCTTTCTCGAGCTCAGAAACACGTGTTCTCATGCTATCCATGCCTACCTTTAAAAACTCATTTTCTCTGAGAGTTAAGCCCCAGCCTCCTTCAGTAGACCCTACAAGCCCACTTCTTAACTGTTGCGACCCATCGAGATTATCGGAAACCAAAAAGCAACTGGCAATTGAAGTCCTGAGCTGAAGCTGCTCAAAGAACAGGACCTGGACAACTACTCTTAGTGGTAGTCTCTCGTTCTGTGCAGCGTGCGTACATGCTTCCAAGGAAAGCTTCTGGCAATCCATCAGCCGGCATAGTTGTTCTCTGTCGGATTCTGACAACCATTGGTGCGACTGCAGGTTTGACAAGGATAGTAAAGTTACAAAAATTATAGCAACTCCCTATAACAAGTTTCACGCTTTATTTAAAATTTACCTTCTCTGAGATACAACAATTGATTTGAAAAACAAAGCAAAGTTTTTGCTCCAGAACATTTTAAGCTCCTTATAGTCCATGCATATAAGATTTGACTTTTTGGCCATTAAGCTTGTATCAAGACGCCTTTAGGTTAAAATGTCAGATAAAATTACCCAGACAGAGATCAAAGGATATAACAAACATCTTGCATTGATAACTTACATCTCTTTAAATAATGGGGGAATCCTAAACAAATTTAATGCTATCACAATTCTTAAACATCTTAGCAGAGACTCTTAAGGTCAACTTGGACTGAGGTTAAAACATATGATTGTTGCATTGGGGCACAACTGCTCCAGGAGTACTAACCTTTGCTAATTGCATCAATATATTGCAGCAATACTTGCAGCATATCAAACTGAAGAAAACAACACAAGTAGCAACGAGCACTAAAGATAGTACCTTCAGATAAATGTCAATTGCACGATACAGACCATCATCCAAGGGTCTGGCATAGTCAGGAACAGAAGCAGCAAGAGCCTGAAACTTGGGGAGCTTCAAATTAACATCGGGGGCAACCTCTGCAAGGTACCCATCAATTAGCTTAGCTACCATTGTAATTGGGGTTAACGAAGGTGAGCCAATTATCTGACCATCATTAGCCGAACATGGAGAGGCTCCACCATCGATCTGGTCCATGGCAAGAAAATGCTCAAGAATTCGCTGCACACAGTCAACATTGTAAAGTGTTTCCATGGAATAAGAGAAATTAGGCATTAGTAGATCTTCCAGACTTGCTTCATCAAGCTGCATCCCTATCCTTTTCTCAAAGTTAGATATACATGAAGGGCTTGCTCGAAGAATCATGGCTGTTCGAAGCAGTCCAAAGAGAAACTTGGTTGAGACAAGGCCCTTCTGAATAGGAAGTAAACTTTTAATTTCCCCCAGTAAAAGCCTCTGATCTTCTTCTGACGGAGAAGCCCCTAAGGCCACAGGTGCTAGACGGAAACTATAACTAGAATCATTAGCACCCTGACGCCTGTTCAAACCAGGTAGATACTTTTTTGCATAAAAGGTAAGAGAACCAGCAATAATTTCTTGCCTGACACCACATGACTCCATGACCAAAACCAATCTCTTATAGAGAGATAAACTTAAAGTCAATGCATCCTCATACCACCAATCTAAGCTAGTATTTTTTGGCCTAGCCCCTGTACTTATCTCATTCCACAACACACTTCCACAAGGACTCTGCACAGAACCACCATTTTCCACTATAGGCCACCCGAATAGGTTAGCATCAGTAGATGCCTTCATGGCTAATGATTCGATACACCTTTTTGTAATGTTCAGGTCATCAGCATGAGAGATAATATCATCACAGGTTTGAAGTGCTATTAGAGAGTCTTTCCAATTTTGGAGGACTACTTGATTAAGGAAGTCTTCGGTTTGCGTTATAAGATTGTCTTCCCCATATTCTTCAGTCATTTCTAGATGCTCAGCAGCACATCGAAGGTACACAACATTTGAGGCAGTGAGTTCAAGTTTCACCCCATAGCAGAACTTGGCCACAAGTTCAAAAGTTTTTGCTCCTCCAGAAATGCGAGGGAGGCATATCGAACATTTTTCTTCTGCTTCTTCAGATGCTTCTGCAATTAATCTTTCCAGAACCCCACTTCTAGAGAGTAAAGGGAACTGCACCAAATGATTGTTAAGACGAGAAAGAACTTAAAGATGTACACTTATTTGACGATAGACACTTCATTTCACAATGCATGTGCCAACAGTACAACTGTACAAGTTCATGCAAAGGACTTTATTGCTCATCCTTGAAAAGAAACGTATGGAAACACAGGTAAGTAACACATCTAGGATCATGAGAAACCAATACATGAGGCCTCGTCAAGATGGTGTGGCACATGAAAGGGAGTTTTTTATCTTTATTTTTCTAGAAACTGGTAAACGTGTGTGGAAAGGTTTTATAAACATAATAAATTCAGTGAACTTCAACAAGTTCCTGAGGGTCATTACCCAGCAAGCGCACAACAATCAGAATGAAGCATATATATAGATGAAGGCAAAAGTACCTTGTGAAGATGGAAGGACATTTCTCCAACTTCAACAACAATATCACTAGGAAGTCCAGTTGCATAGAACCTATAAATATTACACATATATTAAGCTCAGTATCAAGAGAAATATAATAAGACTCTAACATGCACAGAGAGATGCAGAGTGTTTGGATTTAAACTATAGAAGCTTGATCCTGTATCATAAAGTATTCTTATCAAAGAAAAGTCATCCATCATTCATCCATAATAGACATGTACAAGTAATATAAAATGGTTCCATCTATTATAAACGTGATTCAGGAGGTGTCCTGAGTCAAATGCGGGGGTTGCCATATTTGCAATCCCTAGCATAAGAAATAACACCACGTTTTTGTTTTGTTTGATTCGACTGTTGTTAACAAGCTTCCAATATTGATGAAAAAAAATGTCAGAATTGTTACTTTTGAAAAAGTAAATTAGCATTCCTAGCCTTAGTACTACTAACCTAAACATGATATTAAACTGGCCAAGACCAGTAGTCATCCCAAGACTAATTCTATCATATCTCACTAAATGTATAATATAACATTCTGTAGGTAAGCATAAGGAAATATTAAAAAAGAAAAGGGATAAGATAGGATAAAGGTTTAATTCCCAGTTTTTTCCAACCACAACAACAATGCCCAGTTAGACCTTACAATCTGTTGATGAGGGACAATCTTCTCATCTTCTATAAATTGAAGCACTAATCAATAGAAGTTACTTCAACAAAAAATGTAATGGCATAATTTAAGTCTATTTACTTAATACTAACTTCACAAAAATCCGTTGAGTAAACAACTTTTTAACAATATTTGCTCCAACTGGATGAATTCCTAAGTAGTTAATCGATTTTAATATGAAAACTTGAGATTCAGACCACAAGTATGAAACACAACACCATAGACCAAAAGCAATAAAAGTGCAGGTAAGCATTCCTTGTCAAGCAAAACTACATCGGTCACTCAAATTAACAATCAAAATCTATGTTACATGGATGCTGGGGTGAGTGTCAGATACAGTATGTGTCCAACATGGGTATGTTCAATTTTTTTGCAAAATTTTCCAATTATTCAAGAGTCATGTCTCTATAGCCATATCCGAATACTTCAAGAAAAATGAAGAGTTAAAATAACATAGACCAAAACATGCATACATGAATGTGTCTCGTGATCCATATACATGCAAATTCAAACATGAAAGTATCTCCAACAACTAAATGCTAAAATTACAGGAAAAAAAACGCGCACATGACACATCCACAAGAAGATAAAACGCAGTAAAGCAAAAAATAAAAAATAAAAAATAAAAATAATAATTACGATAGCCAATGATAGAACAAATGTAGGCAGAGAGAGATGGAAATGTGATTGAACAGAGATCAGGTCATACCAAGCCTGCCCTTGCCTTTGAAATGCACCAGTTTTGGATCCAAGTTTCATGCAAGCCATTTTCTCACACTGGGAAAATATCCAAACAGGCTACTCCAGGATCCCCAAAAACAAATCCTCTAACCCTATTATCAAACTAGGAGACTCGACAACCCCTTTGTTAATGTCAATATACTAACAACTGGCCTCAAACAAGGCTCTTTCTAAATCTAAAACGAAATACCAGTTGTACTTTACCCCCCAAAACCACAACCCTCACACCAAAAATCACCCCAACATTAATTGCCCAGGTCGAACCTTGAAATATAACCAAAATGTAGCTTCTTCTTTAATATTTAGATCACAGAAAACCACTAAATCTTTCAAAGAAACTTGCTTTAAATTCATTACCAGATTTATTCAATGTACCCAATTGAGAAAAAACCTCCCAAACCCACTTTAGAAACACATTCAAATCCCTGCCTACAACCGGAGAATCCCTAATCAGACACGAATTTGAAGTAAGCTTTTTTAGGTCAACTTCTCCATTCCTTAGCCACCAAAAGAAGAACCCACCAGCCCAATTGAACCAAACTTTACAAACAATCTTTTTAACAGCCCCTAAAACCCCTCACCAAGAAAATTCCAAAGTTCGAAAGCGAAGGACCAAAAACTACTCAATGCCCTTTACATTAAAGTGGGGGAAAAAAAAACTCAGTCGGTTACTGTTTTGGAGTGTTCTTTTTTTCGGTTGTACCAATAGAAATTGTAATAATTCATTGCCTTCGCAGCTTTTGAAAGCCAATATGATGAGGAATACGTTACTATATGCAAAAGCTTAAAGCCAAAAATATAATCAAAGATTAAACAAAGCTCACATATACAAAAGATTAAACAAAGCCAAAATATAATCAAAAACATAGCAGCTCCGAAGCCAAACCCTTCCACACATGCATCCACGTGGGACCCTTTGGCTTAGAACCCACTCATTGTTTTTCTGGAACTCAGTTACACAGACAGAATCACTTTTTTCGTAAATTAAAGTTCTGTTCTATTCTATAATTAACATTCTCAAAATAAAAAACATTTATTGAACTTCAAGTGAAATATGGAATAAGATTTTCTTTCTTTTTGTGTGAATCATAATATTAATATAATGAAAATACATTTAAATAAAATTAGTATAAAATTCTAGGACGTTTTCTCTTTTTGAGATGGTGGACTTTAGGACATTTCCTCATATTCTCTTATTAATTTCCCTCTGAAGTTGGTATATTCAAAGCAGTGTCGTGAGTATCGTACCAGTACATATCGATTTTGACATATAACAGTATCGACGATAGTTGATTTCGTTTCGATCTTAGATTTTGATTTTTATCGGCCGTACCGATAAGTATCGATTAAAAATAGCTGTACCGATTAGTATATAATATAAACTTGTAAAAAAAAGTTAAACCAATATTGATCTTAAATTTAATGAATATTATACATAATTACTCATAAATTTGATGAATCTTAGACATAATTACTTATAAATTTAATGATTATTAAAAATTTTCAACTTTACTACTTAACTGATATTAATTTTTTATATTTGATGAAGTTTTTTTACAAAATATTATATATAATTAATGAATATTTAATATATAAAATTTATTTAATCTTATTTTATTTCATATTTAAAAATATTTTATGTATATATAGATTAAAATATTCAAACTCTGATAAATCTGAAATGGTACACCGAAACACATTGGTACAGGTATGTACCTGTACCAGAATAAAAACAGTACGCCTACCGGTACGGTACTGACTACCTTGATTTCAAAGACCTTCATTTATTTTAAAATTAAAAAATACATAATTATTTCTGTTAAAACCAGATAAAGAATATTTTTTTCTCCATATATTTTATGAATAAAATATAATTTTACTAAAATTTTACCCAACAAAATTATCAAAATATTATTAACAAAACCTATTTTTAATGCCATGCATATATAAAATAAATTCGGGAACATTTGAGTTTGATTACAGCAATCGCCTTTAGATATTATTTAAAAGAGGAATCAGTTACTTAATGTTGATGATAACCTTTGAGGTTACTAACAGCTATCTGCCTTTATCCAGCTTAAACATGTGATCCGTTACGTAGCTTTCACATTAAATTTATAATTCTCATTGATTAATGAGCTAATACTTGACATCGTAACCGATATTGATAAATGACTTCGATAAATTTAATTTATTTTAATTTAATTTTGAATAAATTTTTTTTAAAACTTGAGTTTATTTAAATTATTAATCAACAATAAAAATAATTTTTATTTAAATTTAATTATAAAATATAAAAATATTAATATAAAATTAATATTTAATAATATAATAAACAATAAAATAAATTTTTGGCCTGACTCAAAAAAAAATTAAAATTTTCGAGCCGCTATACATTCCATGGACAAATCTACATATACTCCTTCGGTGAATCAAATTATATTATTTAATTAATTTTTCTAAAAAATCAAAGATTAAGATGAGACCGGATAAGTTAAAAAAAATCAAAGAATAAGTTATAATTATATTAAAATAAAAATTTTTACTAAAATATTTTTAAAAATATATAAATTCAAATTTTGAGACAGACGAGATTGAATGCCGATTATCTATAATTCATGTTCGATCAAAATCAAATTTTAAAAGATCAAAAAAATTGAGTTGAATTCGTGTCGACAAAAATTCGTCTTACCCAAATTGTTATTATCCCTATGGTTCATATTCAGCATTATATCAATGAGTATATTGTTTTTTTATATTATTATGTATTGATATCAATAGGTTTAGTTGCACTATTTTTGGATTTATTAACATTTTTAAAATATTATATACATTTTTTATTTACAAATTTCTTAATAAAATATACGTTATATACACATATAAATACATTTCATTAGATATATGTTTATATGAAAATATAAATTTTTATAATATAAGTAATTAATATTTAAAATTTTTAAAAATTAAATAAATAAAATAATTATAAAAATAATAAAAATATAATAAATTATTATTAGTTAAATTCAATAACTTAATTTAATAAATATTTTTTTATTTTAAATAAAATTATAAAAAAATTTACAATAATTACTATAAAAATTAATTAAAAGAATTAAACAAATGAAAAATTTATTAAAAAATTTATATCAATTTATATGGTTTAGCACAAGCCTATCTAAAAAAAGTGACAGGTCATTTAAGACAAGCGAAAGGTTGGTAGGAAATTTCGCTTTCCGAAGGAAACATCAAAATAATTTGTTTTTTATTTTATTTTATTCATTATTATTATTATTATTATTATTATTATTATTTTGCTTGAAGGATTTTCGTGGGTCCAGTTGGAGCATCGCAAATTTACTTTCCGCACATTATTTTTAGATTTTTTTTTTTTTTTTTGTAAACATACAAGGATCAATATTAGGATTCCCTTTAGAATTTTGGTAACCAGGAGGCATGCTAGTCGTGGCATTCAGGCCAGAGATCATATGTTCATGACGTGGCGGGAGTGAGATGGATGTAAGTTTTGGTAATAGTTGGATTGCTGCAGCCATCTGCCGAAAGACCGTAGCTTTTGTCGGTATGTATAGGTGAACACGTATGGATAGTATGAGAAGGGCAGTTATGGTTATCCAGATTATTCCCGGCATCGTTGTTGAGTTGGATGTTGTGATGCCAGGCCAAAGCTCGATGGGCAGCTGATTTGCGCCAAACGTGGCTGGAGCAGCATGAGTAGATTCTTCTGTTTGGGAGGTCATGGTGAGGGGCTATGGTTAAAGTAACAGATTCGTAGGTTTACATTCATTCTCACAAATAGCATCTTGATGCAAGAATCGTAAAAAGTAAATTAATTTATATAATATAAAAACTTATAAGATACTAAGATTAAAAGGATATCAAAATTGATATTTTATGATACATTTCAACGTTTAAATAAAAAAAATAAAGCAATAAAATAATAATATGCAATAAAACTTCACCCTATATAGATTTTTTGTATAATTTAAAATTGACGCCTACTTTGAAAGGACCTTTGTCATAATGCTTCGTTTTAGTCCATGATAGACATGGACCTTCACCTGCGGATATAACAATGGTAAGCATACAAGGATCAATGTTAGAGTGTTTTTTTCTTTTTAAAGAATATTTTTTGAAGTGCAAAGATTGATGTTAAGTAAGGGACACAATGGGGTCATCAGCCTTCAAGTTTATACATGGATTGGATTTGACAAGCAATGACCCACTTATAATTTGGCTTAGACTTGTAGTATTTTAGGCACACATCTCTTTTTTTTCTCACACACAAATTTTTATTCATAGTTATTAACTAATAATTAGTAGGTGGACCTAATATATACGTGAACACTTAGATGAAAATTGTATATAGATATGAAAATAAGCAGACTTTTTTGGTAGACTATTTTTTATATATAAAAAATTGTACAATTTGCATAATATATAACTATAGTGAAATTTTTAAAATTAACAAACGAGATTAAAAAATTATCAAATAATTTTACATATTTTAAATATGTCTTAAATATTATGTGTCATTTTGCTAACTTATTTACAAAATTTAAAAACTTCAGAATAAATGAGATAATTCCTTTAAGTATATCTTAAACCATTATTCCACATGTGCTCAAAGTTGAAGATTGTTTTTTTATTACCATGGTGATTAAGAAGAAAATAACACATAGGGCATTGTGGTTAGATTTGTTCAAAAGTTAGGTTACTTGTCTAAGTCTTATAGCTCAATCGATATTTGAGAGTGGTTTTGAGAAAAATATTTTATTTAAAAAATGAGCTTGGGCAAAAAATTAAGTCCGATTATAAAATGGGCTGGGTCTTGGCTCCAACTTTTAAGGCCTAAGCTTGGTTCGGCCGGTTCCATTTTATTATTATATAATATATATTAATTTTATATTTTATAATTATATAATTTTTATCATATAAAAATACATAATGTAATTTATAATGTACATATTAAAACTTAGGTTAAATTATTTAGATTTTGAAACCTAATAAAAGAAAAATATTAAATTAATAAAAATTAAATTTTAAAAAATAAATTATAAAAAAAGTATAATATGAGCGCGTTTAAATGAGCTTGGAGCCTTTGATTGCCAATTTACAAATATAGGTGAGCTTAGGCAAAATCTAAGTCCCATATTTTAGGTCAGGTCAAGTTTCAACAAATATATTTGATGTTAATACCATACTTAAGGCGGCTCAAACTCGGCCTAACCCGATCAATGAACACTTCTAATTGTGATTTTAAGACCAATTAAGGTTTTTACATAATTTATATATAAGGTTATAAGAAATTTTTAGAATTTTTGTCCTAATTATATATATTTGTAATCTTGTATGCAAATACAAGTATAATTCATTGAAATTTTGATGACATGATCACAACTAAAACTCCTCAATTCATAAATATAAATGATGGCTGTCATCCAAATCATAAGAGAAAAAATTGACAATATGAGTCTGTGTGATGTATTAAAAAAAGAAAAAAAAGCTAAATCCCAAATCTAAAATATTTTTTTTATCCAAGTAGAGTGTTATATACATTTTTAAATTAATTTCTTAAGAATATGTAGTTTTGCAAAAATTAAAAGAAAAACTTATTATAGATGAAAAATATCATTTAAGCTTTATTATAAATTTTTGAGGAGTGCTTTAAGAAATTTAGGAATCATTTTTCTTTACACAAAATTCCTAATTTTCATTGTAAATTTTTTTCAATTAATAAGCTTTATCCAATTTACAAGTAGAAAATTTATTTCATTAAAAAAATTTTGTTAAATAAATTTATTACATATTAAACAAAAAATTTAAGGTTTACATTAAATTACTTTAATCTCAAGGGTCTATTTTTTCATTAATCTTAAAAAGTAAATAAATTTATTTACTAAATTTATAAATTGCAATTGTAAAATTTTTACTATTAATAAGATTTATCCAATTTTATAAATAAAAATTTTAGTTTCATTAAAAAAGTTTTTGTTAAATAAATTTATTTTGATAATAAATAAAAAAGAGTTAAGATTTAAAATAACTAATTTTGCTTTCAAAGTTCTAATGTTTCATTAATTGTAAAAAGCAAATAAATTTATTTAATTAATAAAAAAAGTTAAAATTTACTTTAAAATTTTCTATCTTAGTATTTTTAATTTTAAATAAATAACATTAAAAAGAATAAACATTATATTAATGTGACATAATTTACACATTGAATAAACTTTATATGTTAATATAAATTTTGCAAAATAAACAATTTATTAATTTTATTTATTCATAAAATATATAATTAAATATTTAAAAATTCATAAAATAGCGAGAATTCATGTATAACACACACGACAACAAGTACTCATGCATTCTAAATACATAAAAAAAAACATGTATAAAATATTCTAGTACTAGTGTTATTTAAGCAAATTACATATGATTGTTAATTTGCAGCTTGGTTAAACATCTTAATAATAATATAAAGGAATTAAAAATACATATATCTCATTTATTATCAACAATTTTTTTATATATATTTTACACACATTGCTCAAGTATTTGCAAAATTTTTTAAAAAATTTGTGAAATTTAAATATATATATATATATATATATATATATATATTGTGGATTTCTAGTGCAAGGGAAAAGAAGAAGCATTCAAATCGGCTGCCGATTAAAGAAGTCTCAGTCTGATTACCTACATATTAAATAAAAAGTTAATGATATTTTAATAATCATATAAAATCAGAAAGATGGGAATAGTTGTTAGGTCTTTATTCCAATTGGCAAAAGCAACAAAAATTAGTACAAATAGAATATCAATTCTACGTTTTTGCCTTTAATGTAAATAACCAAAAGGAAAAAAAATGTTATGCTCAGTATGAGGACGGCAACAAACCAAAATCACAAACGAGTACTACTATAACAAGCAAACAAAAACAAAAGAAAGAAAGAAAGAAAAGAGTTTCTTATAGGCTAACTAAAGATAAGAATGGAACTTTCTTTAATCTTTGGTTAAGTAATGAATCTAGTTCTGAACTTAAACATCTGCTTTTAATATTGTTATTCATAATGATCAATTGAGCTGAAAGCTCAAATTACGTTCAAACATTGAGCAGACAGTTTGTGAACGAACGGAGGATGATCTTTGTCGTTATCTGTTGTGCGAAATTTTTTGTATGAAAAGAATGGGATAAAAACTTTTCATGGTCAAATCATTTTTTAAAAAATAAAAATAAAATTTAAGTTTAAATTTAAATTTAATTTGATTTAATAATTTTAAATTAATATTTATATATTAAAATATAAAAATTATTTTTATACTAATATTTTTATATTTTTATAATTAAATTTAAATAAAAATATTATTTAATTAAATAAAATGTGATTTATGTCAGGTCGAATTGACTTGAATTACAAATTATCATATCCAAGACCTAGCCCAGATCATAAACTATGATACTCAAGCTCGAATCAGGTAAGATGAGCTACTTAACCTTTGAACAAATACAATTTTAACCAATATTTTGATATTTCGTTGGTACTTATTTCTTAAATCATTATTATTTTCCGCTTCTTTCTTCCTTGGTTTGCTGACTTAAATATTATAATGCAATGCAAAATCTCAGCTCTAACTTTCTATGGCTGGGATTTCCACCTATTTTGTGGCTTTGTCTCAAATAATGGCGTGTGGGTATTACTCGGCATGATGGTTTATTGTTTTGGGATCCTATTCTTGCCCTCTGCTTAAGGAGTTTTCGTCTGATCTCTTACCTTTACGTGGAATGAAGTTGTAGTTGTGGACATATTGTTGTACTTGAACCGGAAAAACATTATTTGGACTTGTGATAATTTATTGTTTTGGGATCCTATTCTTGCCCTCTGCTTAAGGAGTTTTCGTCTGATCTCTTACCTTTACGTGGAATGAAGTTGTAGTTGTGGACATATTGTTGTACTTGAACCGGAAAAACATTATTTGGACTTGTGATAATTTATTGTTTTGGGATCCTGTAGTTGCCCTTTGCTTAAGGAGTTTTCCTTTGATCTCTTACTTTTACGTGGAATGAAGTTGTGGTTGTGGACATATTGTTGTACTTGGGACTGGAAAAACGTTATTGGGACTTAACGATGATTTATTGTTTTGGGATCCTGTTGTTGCCCTTTGCTTAAGTAATTTTGCTTTGATCTCTTACCTTTACATGGAATAAATTTGTGGTTGTGGACATATTGTTGTACTTGGACTGGCAAAATGTTATTTGAACTTAATTAAAAACAGGGTGGTCATCCCTTCCCTGTGTTTGGGATTGAAAGATGCTATTTGGACAGGCTTTGTGTTGTTAT